>JAQGCM010000009.1:0-67434 GCA_034699705.1 Hymenaphorura dentifera
GGTCCTCTCTAGTGTGATTGATTCGATTCTAAGCACGCACGTAGGTTTGATTCTCCGCCAGTTTGTTTCAAGTCAAATCAGCGAGATCTGTTCAACATGTACTCATTTCATGGGTTCGATTAATTCCACCAATTCCAAGAAATGTGTTGATCCAAGTTGAGTAAGTCCGGGTATTGTATGAAGAAAGGACGACAAATTAGTGAAGATGATACAAGATAATAACAATAAGAAGGCAAGGCAAGGAGGCAGCACGCAGCATCGCGTCGGTTGATGTAATGATCGGGCATGATTTTGTCAAATCATTATCTTCTTCATTCCTTGTAATTCGGATCTATCCGTTTGTATGCATTCACTCACCGAGCACAATTCTCATTCTAAATTCTACAACTTGGAATCGAAATGAAATACACAAACTGCTCCAAGAGTCAATTTCTGAAGAAGCCAAAGCCAAGAGGCTGCGTGCACGGCACGGCACGGCACGCAAGCATGCATTGTGACGTGAGCAGAAAAAAAGAACTAAATCGTAATTCCTAATCGAATAAAGTTTGCATTGGATTAATAGGAAAAGGAAGCAGAGATCACAAAAATCTCAAATGAGTCTCACACAGGGCCAGGGCAGGGTAGGGCTGACTTGAGCCTTTTTACAGTAGACTGATTGAAGGTTACGGTCGTTGCGTTGCGTTGCCTGCCGGGTACTTCAAAGAACTCGGCTAGTTGTGACTTGTGAGTCTTCTCTTTTGCTTCCTAATTGGCTTTCCTATAGTTCCCCCTTTTGAAAACGAAGATGAAGCAAAGTACGCAAACCACGCTAAGCTAAGGAAACAAAAACTAAAGTTCAGGCAAGGCAGGCATTCGTACATTAAAATAGATTCTAGTTACTTGTTCAACTTTCAAACTGGGAAAAAATGACTTGGTAAAAACAAAATACTCATGAACAAGAACAGGTAGCCAGGTAGAAATTCAGATTCAGATCCGATGATTTCTGATACATGAATATACCCCGAGGCCAGGCCAGGAATCAGAATCAGAGTCACAATTAGGAAGGATGCTGGCTGTACTGTGTCCGACCAGCTTTTTAAATGTCATTACAATTCATTTTCTTTCAATCTCCTCATTCAACAGTTGGTTCTTTGATCTGCTAGTTGGAAACCCATCGACTAAATGACTCGAGTTTGTTTAGAACCGAGTCCAAAATCACTAAAAAAAATTCTTCAGTCCAGTGACTTCAAAAAAAAAGACTCCCTTAGATTTCTTGGAATGAAAGAGTTTGATTTTACTTTTGGGCAGACTACTACTTATTTATTAGCTCTTTCTATTTCCATGTTTCTTGAGCTTTGTCAACCCTTTCGCGGGCATGGGAAAGAATGATTAAAAAAATTACTGGCAAAGGTAAGTTTCTTCAAGGGAATACTCCTACTTTCTTTTGACATATCAGAATTAGTGAGAGATGAACATATTTCATTTGGAGTACAAAAGGTCTAAAAAATTTCCATTTGGAGTTGGAGGCGGGCTAGAGGAGTAAAGTAGGACTTACTTATATTCTATTTCGTTCCATGAGGAAATTATAATCTCTTGGATTTAGAAAATGTAATGAATTCCTTGTATCAGGTATTCCCAGGCCAGGATTCTCTACGCTTTGAGAAAGGCAAGAGGAAGAAGGCTTAATTTTAATAAACTTCTGGTGAGTATTATATCAAATTCAATACTAATCAGACAAGCGTGCCGGCAGGATGAATTTCTGAGAAATATTATTTTAGTGCAGGTGCAATTGTGGAGCCAATGAGAATGACTGCGTACGTGTACGATTACGATTTTGGGATGACATGATTCCAAGTTGGTTTCGGTTTTTGATTTGGTTTAGTTAAACAGGAGGCAGAAGATTTTTAGGGACGCGTTTGTAAGGTTTGTACTAAATGATGTGGCAAGATGAAAAAAGTTGGCCAAAATTTTGAATACGAAAAACGTTCGTTTCCACACCACATGTTAGTTAGTATGAGCTATGACATAAATATCCCAAAATAGCGACAGAAATAATAGAATCTAGGTTGCTCGAGTTGAATGACGAGGAAGTTTGTGAATAAATGCTTGGCAAAATTTTAAATTTCCTAAGAATTCGTTATATTGTAGCTAATTATTTGGCTCCAAATCCAATCCTAGTATTACGTAATGGTACACTTCAAATCAGGAATCGACTAGTGCTAAAATTTGAAAACAAGAACATCGACAATTTTGTAGAATTTGTTCGCTTGTCTGGCCACTTCGCTTTTCGCCAAACACCAAGTGTATCGCACATAAAGTTGAAAGCACGAATTTTGCGAATCCTTAAGCCCTTTTTCCCACTTCAAGGAGGAAGACAGATGTCCATTTTTCGCATCCTTGAAAACCATTCTTCTGAACTTACAAACTCTCAGCGTAAGAACCAACTGATGGGTGAACAAATAGACAGAGATGAGAAATTTCCTCATTTTCTTCACCATCATCATCTCATCTTCAGGAAACAAAACGACGCTCTTGACTAGAACAAAACAAACAGAACTCATTTCATTTCATAATAGAAAACGAATTTTCTCTTCGTCGTCGTCATCACTCTCCTTGGCGATCGCTCGCGATGTCTGCTCTCACATAAAGATCGAGACGAAAAATCTTCAAAAGTCCATTCAGTGAAGAAAAAGAAACAGACACTTGAGTGAATACTTTTGGAACTGTCTGGAAACGTGATCTGTACTGTGCTGCACTGTGATGAACATCAGGATTTATGAGCATGTTCTCTTCGTGTAATCTGCCATATTATTTTCTAGCTGCTTTTTATCCTATTTATTCATATGTTGAAGCTTTCACTTCTTTCACCTTTACGGCACTTTATTCCGGCAAATGAACCAATTCCAATTTGAACAGAAAGATGGATTTTCTCCACACCCACACACATGCACACGAATCCGTTGCTAAGAATGCTAACAAGTATCTAGTAGGGAAGAAAACTCATTGCTAGGTTACCTCAAATATGAATACAAAAAGAAGCATCAAAAGATATTTTAGTTTAGTATAGAATACAAAACCCTACGCGCATCTTGCAAAAAAGAAAGCCTTCCAGCTAATCCGGCATCAAAAACACACATCGATATCTCACAGATTGAGGAAACGACGAAGTATTTGCGGTAGCCAGCGTCCAATTTCTTTTGACACTTTCAACGTAGGTTGTTGCTCTCTTTATTCCATATCGGTTGTTGTTGACGACAAGTTCTTGCGACAAGGAGCGAGTCTGTCTGGAAGGACTGAGGCGCTGTCCTTTTATTCACGGCTAGAATGGCATACATAAGATCTTTTAGTGTGTTTATTATTTCTCTGAAACAGGAAACCTCATCTGATCTTGTTCGACGTTGAGCCCAAAATCGAGCCCCAAAACCTCTGACAATCTCTGAGATTATTTGGTTTAAGGTTGGAGCTGGAGTGGAGTGCGTTTGAAGAGCTTCCTTCCCCCTCAACAACAAACAAGAATCGGAGAACATTGGGGTTTTGCTGATGTATCCACCCTCTACAACTTCTTCCCTGTATTTTGTAGTTTTCTACATGATTGTAAATGAGTCTGAAAACTGCTTTGTTGAAGAAATGGGAAACCAGCTGGAATTCTTTGTCTCAAGTCAACAGTTGAACACGTTGAAGCATTGCATTCATTCAAATTACATTTTGTGTAACATTGGCCATTAACCACTGCACTGCAACGCAACTACGACTACGAGTTCGATGAGAGGACGAAGAATTTATACCCCATTCTTCTATTTCTATTTTCTATTATGAATTCTCGGTCGAATATTTCCGTGTCCATGCCAACATTACGCTACGTCTTCTTTCGCCGCTGTGCGTCAGCCGCTGTTTTTCGTAATTTCTAGTTTCTTTCATTCTTCGGATAGATAAGGCAGACCACGGCGAAGGACGGGAGTTCTATTATGCAATGCAGTGCAGGGTTTTGGATTTTTCGCATAGGTTCTCAAAAACAATGGATTCCATTGTTGGTTCTGAGCGTACGAATATGTATTAGACCTGAATCCTGTCCTTTGCCCACCAAATCAATACACGTTCCGGGTAAGGCAGACGATGATACGAATCTGTCAAAAGTTTCCGTCCGTCGTCTAACTACGTGGAAATTTCTGCCGGGATGAATATGAATGAGTGAAGCTCGAGTCTTTTAATTAGTTTCGTCGGCCGGCTAGGCGCTAGAATTGAGATCTTTTCTAGGCTATAGAAGATTTTGAAACTCTCGCTGGGAAAATAAGTTGTAGGCAAGCGAGAATAGCTACAGTCTCGCTACTCTCTCAAATTCTTCCAGTTAATTACGCAACATTTTTATGGTTCTAGCGAAAATATTGCGTTCCATTAGTACACATACATATGTAAGACAGCAAGCGTCGGATTTCGTAATTAATTCAGCGTTGTGTCCAAGCATATTATAAACGTAACGGTGCAAATTTGTCGAAATTATTTTTCAGTGTTTTTCAAGGAACAAGTATTTTGTTTTACTCAGAAAATATAACTTGCTGAGTTGAGTTGCAAACACGGACCAGGTCTTAGGTCAAGCCGTTGTACTTACTACGCATTTGCTCAATTTTCTCAGTTTCTGTTCGTTCTCATATTTGGTAAAAATGCTCAGACAGAACCCGACCGACAGTTTTGCTCACGGGGAAAAAAGTGCTGGTTCTGCATGTTTGCGATTATTGCACACATGGGAGAGATTTGTTGGGTCGTAACAGAAAAAAGTCGTCAAACTGAAACAGATGATCATTTTTCTTCGTCTACGTCGACAAATGATCTTTACTTCTCGTGTGAACCACTAGGGTCAAAGTCAAAGTCAAAAAAACACTAACTTTGCATTAGTCTTAACTTAAATTACATTTTAGAACAGAGACTCTTGCAGTTTTCATGTGAGTGAATTTTCCTGTTTTTCGCAGAACCAGAACCGGTCCGTTTCTTCATAAATAAAATGCGGAACCAACTATAACATCTTGTATTTATTTTATCCTTGACTAATTATAACTTTGCCCGCCTAAAACTGAAACCTGCGAAAATTCTTAAAGTTGTCAACAGACTCTAGCGAACTTTATGATCAAATAACCGATTAAAAGCCGTAAAACCGTAGCTTTGTGAATTGCATCTGCATGATTTCTCAAAATAGAAAGCAAAAGTTCAGTCTCAAAGGCAAAAGTTGTACTCTTGCATTTCGCGCGGAGAAAGTGAGTCACTAAATGAAAGCGAAAGTGAAGAGCAGAAGCTGCTACAAAATTATATCGTCATCGTAGTCGTAGTAGTCATACTATACCTTCAAAACAGCTAAAAAAAATCGTATGGTACTCATGGGAATACTTTAGAGCCAATTCCGTCACCAAAAAGATCTGGTTTTCAAACTATTAAAAATACCTGGAAAACGCTTACACTACTAAGCACTATGTTATGACCAGGCTAATATAGCCAGGAACCGTGCGTGAACCATCTGCTGCAATATAAAAAACCAATTGCTTCATTTCAATTTTATTATCGACATTCAGAATTTCAGCGTCCAAGTCGTTCAAGAATTTCGCACTTCTGTTCTGACACGGCGCGATACGACGCGTAGCGATTCGGCCATAAACATACAATTTCAATTTGCCAAAACCGGCAGATTCTTTGCCTTCCTGTGTTGAGATGAGATAAAGCTTCAATTTGAACGTTTCAAGTGTCAAGTGTGACACATTAAATAAGTTATGTCAGTTTGTGACTGCTGTCAGCCACTTGTGTCTTCTCCTTCTGCTAGTAGGGAAAGGGATGTTGCCAAGGACAAGAAAAAAATCCTGGCAAAATCTCTAGACGGACTATAAAACTACAACAAAGTTGTAAATGTTCTTCAAAAAATAATGTAATTTCATTTTCAATTTTAGAGCCAACGCCTGCCTGCTTGCTCTTGGCAACTTTTAAGCATTTCTACGCATTGAACTTTTTGAGTTTGCATAGGAATAATAAAATTAAGACTAAAATAAATAAGACCTATTTGCGTCTGTTTTCACACTTAACTTTTGTGTGTGTTTCGTCTCCTCTGTCTCTTCTTGTTTGGAGACGGAGACGAAAACACTTTGCTACGTACTTTTCTCCAACATTCGTCATTTCGTTTGGTTTGGGTTCGTCGGGGTTCTTAACATTTGAGCAATGTTTTTCAGACTCTTTTCGTCTCCTGGATGCCAGGTTTTGATAAACATCTCGGTTGTCAACCCTCCCAATCCCAGGCTGCCTCCATATGCTATTTGCTTTTGCTTTGCTTTCGACTAAAAGTAAAAGTAAATATTTCACACAGTCAGGTCAAACCCAATGCCCAAGTCATCTCCTTCGAAATCCAAAACCTCCCAACGAGCTTGTGTTCTAAGTGTTAAAAAAAGAATTTTAGCATTTCATTTTTAAAGTCCTTTGTTTGCACTAACTCATCTCACAAAAGAGTGACTTATCTTCATTTTCTTGCGACGAGCTTATGGCGAAATAATAAAAATAAGCGACGATGAAGACCAATGCCTCGCCTAAGACGATTGTCATTCCTCGTCATTTCATTCGTGACGTGATTTTGACACAAGTTTATGTCCATTATATTATTATAGTCATCTCAAAAGAGTGGATTCATTCATTCGCATAATCTTCACTCTTCACTTTTGGTATTAAGAAGATTGCACGTTGTTATTTTTGTGTGTGTGTACACAACCACAACCCCTTCGTTTTGTTGATGTCAATTGACACAATTCCTGGAAAAATGACCAAGGAATGACCAAGGAGAGAAGTGAACAAGTTTTGGTGATCGTGCCGGAGATAATTTTGAGTCTTGAGTTCAAAAGTCAGAATTCCATCAAGTTGCGAAATGGAAAAGTAAAATTTCCATGTCCAACAACTTGGCATAATCTGAAGAAGCTCTACTGCTTTTCATACTTATTCTTTCTTGGATGGTCATTGCACGCAATTTGTTTCAAATTGCTTAATTGCTTTTTGATTAATTTCTGGTTTGTTTTATTATTCAACTTTTAGTTGAGAAGTTTATCAAAGCACTTTTGAATGTTGTTGGAGAACAGAAGACAGACAGACAGGCAGGTTAATACCCGATTAGGATTTAGGCGTTCTTTATTTTTTTGTCACTTCACTTCATCTCATCTGTGGAAGTGATGAGCAATTTGAATGTGAGAAAATGCAAGGCGACATGACGTGACAGATTTGAAAAGGAACGCTGCTGCTTTTGCACAGCTGCCATCCAGAAACAAAAACACATTCAACAAAAATCGTAAAGAAAACAAAAACTTTTCAGTAGTGTTTCCTGACAATCTTATGAGAGACAGGAGAGAGGACAAGAAATGAGAAATAAAATGCAATGAAAGGTTTTAGCGATGAGAGGTAATTAAAGGCCAGAGAACTCGAGCGTGCTTTAAGGAAGTCAAACTGTACGTACTGCACTTAATGTAGTTGGTCTTAATCTTAATTTTGATGATTACCAAATTCTAAGCTCAGAGTCGGAGATTAAGTCAGAGATTTTCTGGAATTTTGACTAAATATTCATCCCACTTTCTCGCTGTGCTAGTCAAGGAACAAAGTATCCAGAATTACGTATGATTGATTGGAACTATTTCCATCTCCGACTGCTGAAAGTCCTTGTAGCGAAGGATGAACTTCGAATTAATACTAATGAAATCGGAACTGTTTCAGCGAATATGTGAATTACGAATAATCGTCACGCATTGTACAAGGTACAAATGCAAATGAAATGCAGAGACCAACCCAATTACTTCTTTTTTAAACAGCTTCCTCAATCTTTCCGCGTTCAGACGAAGAGGACAACTGATTTGGTTTGGCTAAATTTGCACACGCAGACAAGAAATAGTTAAAAAATACGTAATTTTCTTTTTTCAATTGAGTAGTTTACTCAATTGGGTCTGTTAGCACGGGTACTCATTCGTGGCCCAGACTGCTGCTAGACCAATATCGAAATCCAATCGAATATGCTCCACTAACTTTAATTCAAAATAATTTCAATTCAATTTGAGCAGCTTTTGCATATCAAATTCAATAAATAATTTGAGGATTCTTCAGGCAAATGTACTCCAAAAAACTGCGTGAATTCAGGGTGGAATGCTGGCTTGTAGCAAAGTATGATTTTTGCTGTGAGCCTTGCTCAAAAGAAAGTGAAGGCTTTAGATTTATCCAATGACATGGTGCAAGTACTGCCAAGTGCCAATGTAAGTAAATAAATTGATGTCCCCATCTCAAATTATAGGATGTGCAAAGTGCATAATCTACCGTCGGTTGCATTTGCATTATACTATTTAGAGTTAGTTGTGCTGGGCCAAAGAATTCCACTGACTTGGCAAAAAGTAAACGAAGATAAGTGAAGTGCTCACGTTAAATTTTGTGAACAAATTCGGGACGCGGAGTGACTAGCGGTTTCCCATTATGTGTTTATGGATGCAGTTCATTTTCCGATGAACTCAACTTTTACTCACTACTCTAAACTCTAGCATCATCATCAACATCTAATCTCATCTTCAGCATTCTTCCGTGTGCAGTCAGTGCACGGGAAGAAATTGGTAGCTTTTTTAAAACAAAAATCAAGCAAACAATGTTGACAGTTGACTTGATGAGAGCCAAACCTTTCGTAACTAACTGGAAAAACTGATGAGATGCCGGCTTTATTTTCTTTTCGAAATCAAACGTTTCAAAAGAACTTGAAGTTTTATTAATGTTATTATTATTTAAATTATTTAAATATTAAGTCCACACTTTTGTTGTTGAGATCTACTTCAGTTAATTAGACAATTTAATTTAGCTAGTAATAGTTCCGAATAAAGAATGTATGTTGAGTAAATACAAATAAGTAATTAATAGTAAAAAAAATCTAAATCTACCATTTCGTTACTCCAAAAAAGGTTTACTGACTAAGACTTAAGAGCGCTGAATTGGCTGAATTAACGTTCACTCAAAAGTTCACATCTGTAACAACCATCTAGGGTGGAGAGGCTGAACATACCAAACAACTTCTACAAACGAATGGATTGCTTACTACACAGTTTCAAACAGAATCCGCAAGATGAAAGGCACAAACATTTTTTTTGTTTTTAGTGCAGCCCTAAACTGAACAAAGGTAACCAGAACCAAACACAATCGCTATTTCGCATTCGCAACATCCAATTTCCTAACCAGTCTAACCTAACCTAAATTCTGTGATAAAAAGTATGAATTAGACAATAGTGTGTTGCACTATTACAGTTTTGCCCGACACTCGCTAGACAACTACGAAAAATGGACAAGGGCGGTCCACGAAATCCACAAAATTTTTGCTGTGTTTGTAGCCAGTAGTCGCTGTCAGTTGGCTAACTGACAGCTTACGGCCGCCTGAGAAACCGACAAACAAATTGCCTTGACCAAGAATTTTACCCAAGAATCATGGAAACTCCACCGTCGGGAGCACAATTGGCCACAGCTAGCATAATTTCGGAATGGACTTTGGTCAGAAACAAAAAAAAATCCGCAATGCGCTGTCGTTACGGCATCCAAAGTGTTGAAATTGCTTGACATTCATGATACGGGGTGGCGTTCAGTTTTTTGAAACCTAAACCAAGCAAAATTAAAATTAAATCGATTTTAGTTTTTTTAAAATTTGAAATGAGTTCAGAACTACCTCGATGATGATTCTTCTCTTCTTCTTTTGGGTGTCGACAACATCTTAAACAGGAGATAGTATAAATGCAGGCGCTCTAAAATGCCAAATTATATTCGTTACTATGCTTCAGTTAAATTTAAAAGTGAAAATTATATTAGCAACAATAGAAATTTTCAAACTTACGACTACGACGATGACAAAGCACCCAAGTGCTACGCACAACAGAAAGTTATCTGCAGTTAACATTGCGGTTAATTCTTCTAAGACTTAAAAATTTTCCAAATATAATTTGGCTTTTCGCGGATATATTTGATACAAAACGTAAGTCTTTCAACACTAATGAAAAACACCCTACCCAGTTTCGTGAACATAAAACACGTACTTGATTTCAAAATTCGCACAAAACATGATTAATTATTGGCATTTAGCAAAATTGCTAATGAAACTAGGAAATATACTAGGAAATGATCTTCCTTCTATTCTAATGGTGATTTGAAAATTGCAACTGGTCGGATTTGCTTTGGCATTTTTAAAATCAAAAATTAACCGCAATCAACATATTTTTGGCAGAAATGTATTGTATTGAAAAAATTGCAATCGTAAACAGCAATATGGGTGAAGCCAAGTAAATTATCTAACTACAAGAGATTCATCAGCGACTGTTACCATAAATATTTTGACGCAAATTGGAAATCTTTGCAAAATTATATATTTATTTGATAGCTTGAAAAATATAATTATAGATATGAATTATATAATTATAATTATAGATATGAATCATTTACAGCGCCTTTGCAGCGAATATTAATTTTTATCAACAAAAATAAATAAAAGTATCGTACTCCAACTCTCACATTTCTTTCTTTCGAACAAATACCAACGAAAATTGAGAAATGGGAATGGGAAGTGTTTGTTGGGTTTGGGAGATTAAAATAAATTCTTAATATCCTCCACGAAATAATAATTTTTTATATGTGCAGTGCTGCGCATACAAAAATTTTAAAAATGTTATGTAACGCTTTGAACATAAGAACGAGGACTCTCACAGAAGGTCCCAAGTTTCAGTGCTAAAATTTATTCTTTGGACAAATTCATCAAGTGAAATTGTGAAATGTACGAAAAAGTGACAGCTTTTCTTGCACATTTTAAAACGCACACTGACAAATCCTGGTCACAAGAGTCACAACTGAAATTATCCATAAAATTCAAAAAGTAGAATTTTTCTATGTCCTCCAGTGAAGCAGTGGGAATAGTGTCAAGCGTACCACGGCAACAACGGTGACATGACATAGTGACACCAGACAACTTTAGAGCAGTATTCTGTTACATTCTGAGATTCTTTATTTTGTAGTGAACTCTGGTGAATTTGGAATTGTTCAGGTTCTTCGTTTTGTGACGAACTTTGGTGAAGTTGAAGTTGTTCAGATTCTTAGAATCGGTGTCGAAATGCAACATTGCAAACCAGAAGCCTGTCAGGCGCTCCAGAAGTTGCTAATTAAAACTGGAACATTCATCCGAACTGACATGGCGCCGCGATAGGAATTCAATGATTTCGACTTCATTTGAAGTTCAATTCAGTGATTTCGAAATCATCTATGATATAGTTCAATGATTTCGACTTCATTTGAAGTTCAATTCAGTGATTTCGAAATCTTCTATTATATAGTTCAATGATTTCGACATATTTTGAATACAAATCAATGATTTCGACTTCTTTTGTCATGCAATTCAGTGATTTCGAGGATTTCGACCTTTTTGAAGTGAAATTCAATGATTCCGGCACCTTTGAAGTGAAATCCAATGATTTCGACACCTTCTATGATGTAATTCTATGATTTCGACATATTTCGAAGTTCAATTCAGTGATTTCGACATCTTCAAAGTGAAATTCAATGATTTCGACTTCATTTGAAGTTCAATTCAGTGATTTCGAAATCTTCTATGATATAGTTCAATGATTTCGACATATTTTGAATACAAATCAATGATTTCGACTTCTTTTGTCATGCAATTCAGTGATTTCGAGGATTTCGACCTTTTTGAAGTGAAATTCAATGATTCCGGCACCTTTGAAGTGAAATCCAATGATTTCGACACCTTCTATGGTGTAATTCTATGATTTCGACATATTTCGAAGTTTAATTCAGTGATTTCGACATATTTCGAAGTTTAATTCAGTGATTTCGACATATTTCGAAGTTTAATTCAGTGATTTCGACATATTTGAAGTGAAATTCAATGATTTCGACTTCATTTGAAGTTCAATTCAGTGATTTCGAAATCTTCTATGATATAGTTCAATGATTTCGACATATTTTGAATACAAACCAATGATTTCGACTTCTTTTGTCATGCAATTCAGTAATTTCGAGGATTTCGACCTTTTTGAAGTGAAATTCAATGATTTCGACAACTTTTGAAATGCAATTTAATGATTTCGACATCTATTAAAATGGAATTCAATGTGGTTTCGTATTGTGAAAGGAATGCTGTTGAGTGAAACCTTAAATAATGCCGAAACCGTAAGATTTCGACATTTTGTCTGGCGCCTGGTACGATTTTTACGGAATCGAAAATCGTGTCCGATGCCTGGCTTAGTTTCCCAAACTCCCTCTCATCGCATATCTATCTTAATACTCTCTACTCTGTCCTCAGAAATGTTTCATCTTTGCCAGCACCTAAAAAGTCGTCAATTTCGTCCACCAGAGATCTCCGGTGCTCCTTAGCGCGAGCGATCTTCTCCCCTCGCCTCTGACTCACTCTCATACTTTGTCTAGTCTCGGTTTCCCAGAATAAATTAAAAATAATAATATTGTTAAAATCTCCTCCATCGCCCCTCCGTCTGCACAACTAACTCTGCGGTGCTTTGGATCCAACCATTCATTGCCCATTGCTCCCCAATCCCTACAATGTTACAAGTTCCATCCTATGCTGCCCGTGAGAACCGAACCCCGGCCGCCCACTTTTTTCACTCTTTTCTTTCTTTGAAGTCCGAATGCCGCCACCTCATCTCCGAAAAAACATGCAGGCATAGGACTTGCATTGCATCTGCTCTTGCTGTGTGATGATGCACTCCCTATCTCGAGCAATCCTTTCCTTGCTTTGGTTCCTATGCTCCCTAGTGGTTCCAAATCAAAAGCTGGATTTACACTTTCCATTCGATTTCCAGGAGCATGTATTCCAGATCATTTTCGCTCTTTCGTGCTGGAGTCGCAATCAGTTCAATTTTCAATCATGAAAACAACTAAAGTCTTACTAACTGCATCAACATTTGGAGAATTCATTCGATAACTTCAGAACGCTAAGCTTCTGGTGCAGGTCACCGGTGCTCAACTTTCAGGGTTAACATGAAGTTAACTGAAATGCAACTATTCGATAAATAGATTCGGATCTAGTTTTTTAAATCTGTCTCGAGGCTGACCGTTCACAAACAGCTTTCACCAGACATTTTTTAACACAACAGGCATTTAGTAGTAGTATTGTAGACATAGTACGTCGGACTAGTCCTGTCAAACAAAACTTTCCTAGAACGCAAATATTATAAAGAGGAAATCGTATTCTTTCATATTTGTCATTAGCGCCTTCCGGGTCTTGTAGATATACTGCCTGGAAAATCGTAGTAGTCATCCATTTTGTACGCAAAAATCACAAAAAAATTGCCAGTTTTCCAGAAAACGTTTTCTAAATCCTTAGGTATAGGATTGAAACTGGAAGTGTAAATACGGCATTCTTTCGCTTCGGCCTGGCCTGCGCCGGGCTGAGCTGAGCCTTGCACTGTTCTGCTGAAAGCTTGAACCAAACCCTGTCTTTTTTCTATAATATTTTGCTTTACATTGTAACGAGGAGGAAGGGAAGGTTGGAAGGAAAAAATGTTCTTCAGTCTTGTTCGAGCCCTCCGCTAACCCAGTCGAGTCCAACTCTGCTCGTCGTCTCTCCAACACATCTCAAAAAACACAAGGCAGGCAGAGGCAGAGCTGAGCCGAGAGCAGAGAGGAACCAGGTGCCCAAAATCTTCTTTTTTCGGGCTTCCGCCATCTTCTCCCAACCATACAAAAATACAAAAACTTCTACACCGAAAAAACACACACACAACAATATCAATTATTATCAAACTCACAAATTGAGTGTTGGTGAGGTCCGCGTAGTTCTAGAGCATCAAAGTGAACAGTGAGCAGTCAAAATCAAAGTTTGTCATTACTGCACTGCACTGCACTGGTGGACAGGAAAGTAATTAAAAAAACAGAACAACAAGACTTTGACAAAGTCAAAAAGTGAAGTGAGATTCTCAAAGTTGCATTTTGCATGAATTGCTGGACCTCTGGACGAATCAAAATTCGCAGGCCAGGAAAGGAAGAACGCAACGGTGTGGTCGGTGTGGCTTTGCTTGCACACAACACAACCGACAGTAAACACAAACAAATAATAATATTTACAATTTACATACTGAAGGCCGTGCCGTGAGTTCAACGGTTTGGTCCGTCGGTTACGTAATTCGCAACATTTTGCAAACTTTGCAAACGAACGGGCCTACTTACGTACGTGTGAACGACTTTCTTTGCAGGCAGTGCATTCGTGGTGGCTTGGCTCCTTTGAGCCAATTTAACAATTTAATTAATTAGCTAAAAGAAAGAGGATAAAAGAAAGAAAGAAAGAGAGTTCACCGAACCGGCTGGTTTTCATTCCTAGGTTAGGTTAGGCGTCACGTTGGGTGTTGTTTTAAAAACAGTACACTCGACAAAACCGAACAATCGGTTGCTTTGCAACTAACTAACTTTGAACTGAGCCAATTCGTTAGATTCAATTCTATTTGATTACTCAAGAAATTAAGTTCCATCCAAAAAAAAACACCTTCGTTTAATGGGATTCTTGGAGATTGGAGAGTCGCAAGAAATCAAAATCACAATATTTCAATAATTGGACTAATTAAACCCAGCCAGATTAGCCGACCCAATCTTGTCGTCTAAAGCGAGTTGTAAAAATAATCGTTAAGTGTTCACCCGGACGGAATGTGCCATATCTGGGCGCACACGACAATGATATAATAATAATAAAAGTGCTAAACATGCACGAATAAACTAAACATACCACACGAGTACCAATTACAAAACCAACTATAAAGATTGCCGTTGAATGAACTGCCAAGAGTCTCCCGCCGCCGACGCCTGCTGCTCCAAATGAACAATTAAAACAAAACATTGCATTTGGCATTCGCATTGCATTGGAGCTCCCAAGTCAAGTCAAGTGTTGAAAAAAGACTTAAGATTATGTATAGAGAGTTGCAGAACAGAAGACAGAACGTGAGAACTTTTATTATCGTTCCGATTATCATACATAGGACGGTGAAGCAAGTGGAAAAAATGTGTGACGTGACAATAGTAGAATGTGGGATGCGAAAAAATGCGAAATAAAAAACAACAAGACGCAGCAGCAGCAGCAGCTGGTGGAGCAAAGTAGTAGTAAGTGCAAAATTCCTAATAATTTATTCAAGGGCTGACATTGAACTCGAACTCTGGTCGGGCTCTCTGACTTGCTTTGCTGGAACAAAAGCCGACCTTAAGACAAATGGTGAATTGTTAAATAAATAATTAATTCCTTGTCTATAATTGATGAATTACGGTCACGGCCCCGGCCTGCCGGTCTGCAAAGTGAAAAGGAATTGCTTAGCTGCAAGACACGGGGTACGGCACGAGTGAAAGGAAGAAAATGATGGCTAGTTAAATTGCAAAGAAAAAAAAGCAAAAGAGATTACTGCATAAACATTCTCATTTATTTATAAACAAAAGTTTATGGCGGTGTTATGTTATGAGTTCGTTTACCTAACCTCTATATGTCACACATAAACAATCCACCAACGCATGCCACTAGCAACTATCAAGCAACCAGCTCCTGAACTGACTCTGACTGACTACTGTCCTGTCAAATTGCCAACTCGGAACTCTTTTTTTTATGGTGATTTATAAATAAAAATATCAAATAGTTCACACCATCAAGTCAAGTCAAGTCATCCCAACGCCAAAAGCCAAATCCATCCATAACCCATTTGCCATTTGGCATTTTGCACATTGCATTGCATTGGACTCAGAGTCAGGCGAAGAAGAAGCAAAAAAAAAAAGTCTGCAAAGTGAGTTAGTTGACGGGTTGGGGTCTTTGGAAATTAGCAAAACTAGCATCGCATTCGCACTCCTCACATTCGCATCGTCGTCACCGTCGTCGTCGTTTGAAATCCGAAACGAATCGTTAATATCCTTTCCCGACGAACCCGAAAGAAACATTTGAAGGACTGGATCATATTTTACGAGGACTACTACAGTTACGAGAAAATTGAGAGATTGTGAAACGTGCCGATTGTTGGATTTTGGCTAGCTAGCTCGCTCAAGCTCAGCTCTGCTATAGCTATCCTTTTGTTATTACGCAATGTATTCAATGGCTTAATTACCCATTAGACCCATAATTATACAAATGACGAGTGGATTCCTTTCATGGACGTAAAATTTGGGGAGAGAACGGAACACAAGTCCTCCACAACAACTACGACCACGACTAGTTCTACGACTACGACGACTAGGATTTCTCCGTCTTTCCTACATAGAACCTACACCTACACCTGTATCTGATGACAGTGTTTAGCAGTGGAATTTAACACCAAACCAGGTAACATTTTGCCCAAACCTTAACTTTTGAGTTAATTGGTAGGTAGGATTCTTTTCCAAAGGTTCTTGTGGGGTTGATTAAGCAATTTCCAAATTGCTAGTAGACTAGACCAGAGAGTAGAGTTTAGTTTAGTCAACTCTAACTCCGAACTCTGGCCAAGGTAGGATAGGATAGGATCTCTTGGCTAGCTTGGCTCATGGCTCTAGTATTTTGGCATTTTCTCTGAGCTAGTTTTAGTTTAGTTTAAGTGCACCTGTCTACCTCTGAGTGACTCAAATTTCAAAGGGAAAATGAATTCTCAAACAAATTACTCTGAAGCCAAGACTATCGTGTTTAGTCAGTCGTAGGCGGTAGGTTGGTTGGTAGGTAGTTCCCTATAGTTCTTGGAAAAACAAAATTCGATTCTTTTCCCGATTACTGGGTAGTAGTAGTAGGGAAGAGAATATTTTCGCTCGTCAGAATTTGTTTTCTAGCTCTAGCTACAGCTAGCTAGCTCCGAATATTTGATGGAGTGTAGGTGTGTAGGTTTAGGTTAGATTTTTGATGTACGTGTACGTGTTCTCTAACATCCAAACTTTCCATGAGTAGGGTTGTGAAAAGACTGCCTGGGAAAGTTTTTCCAGGCAGTTTTTTTCTCTCTCCAGAGGAGTAGAGGGAGTGGAGTTTGTGGAGTAAGTGAAAGTCTTATAGGACGACGGCGAACGGACTCCTTGACTTTCACATGTCGTGAGAGTTGCGTAAAAAAATCGCGTGCAGCATTGCACATTTCGTTCAAAACCAATTTTCTTGAAAAAAAAATCACTCCTTCTGAAGAAATCGAACCACTCAAAATCCTAAAAGCACTGCTGCTTTTTTGCTTTCCTTGGCGGCTTCTGGTACTGGTAGTCAAGTCAGTGTCGGTAGTCGTTAGTGCTACTGGCAATGGCATGTTTCTGGCTTCTGCTTCAGGCCAGCAGTATTCGCAAATTGTAACTCAAAGTATGTATTTTCCTGTGTGTAATGTGTTGCATGCAAAATAGGGACACACGCGGGCCGACGTAGACTCCAAGACTCAACAAACATTTTGAGAATCGAATGTTTCCACCTTAGCCAATTTGGTCTAGTTTTTTTCCAATAAAGTTGCTGAATTAAAGACCTGACTTAACTTTGAGGGTTGTACTTTTCGGAGCGGTGAAGTGAAATCATGAGAATGAGAATAGAAATGCGTGTTTCATTTTGAGAACCGAGACGATTTTGGGCTTCTTGCGAGGAAAACGCGACAACGAAAGAAAGGGAAATGTTGTATTACATATTCACGAGAGAACTCGAAACTGCCAGGCCAACTGCCAACCAACCTGCCAACCTGGTCTCGTTTCTCGTTCTCGTCGCCAATTGATCTAAAATTTCGCACACAACTAAGGACTCGGTTAATTGGAATTCGAAACGTTAAGGAAACCTAAGAATTGGCATACATATTGCCAGGCGCCAGACAACGTGTAAAAAACCGTGTTCCTTTTCTCTGCCAGATGTTTATTCCATTGCACGAGAAGAAAAACCACTGTGCTTAACACACTTCCTCACACTTTACACACTTTCGGTTGCTAAATTGGCAGGTCGTATTTGAATTGATTCGATTCTGCGATTGCTCTTATTGTTAGAATTTGCTAGCATTTGCAATTATTGGAAATTAAAGTCTATCTCCGCAAGTCTATCTCCGGGACACGTCATTTTTCGGATGAAAAGGAATAATAGTATAAATCGTGGTTAAAGTACTCGCTCGAGCTATCCCAATAGATTTCGGCTATTGTTGCCATCTTAACCCGAAAATATTTTATATTTTTTGGTCACGCTCTTCGCTCTTAGCCCTTAGCGATAGGAGCGAATTCTTGAAGGAATACAAATGTGAATGTTGTTTGAATATGCATTGTGTTGTTTGTAGTACGTAGTCGTTGTTGTAATCCTTGCTTGGCTTGGAGCCGAATATTTTATTCGTGAAACTCTCCAATCATCGTTTCCATTTCCACCGAGGCGGATCGACCAGAGTCGACCAACCTAAACACTCAGCACTGAGCGAGCAGCACTGGCACTACTGAGCTGAGCTCACAAAAACCTCTTTTCTCATCCATCTACTATTTCTATTCGGGTGTTCGTTCGTTCGGTGTTTACTTGAATAACTTAGGACAAACATTGTCGTCTTCGTGCAGTACTACTACTACATACTACTACGAGCGCATTAACTTAGAGCCAAACCAAACCAAGCCAACAGAGAGAATTCCTTTTGGTCTTCTCTCTGACTTGACTACTCTTCTTATTCTTATTCTATTGTCATGCAGTGGTTCGTCGAACACGTTGAATTTGAAGGCGTCAACCTAAAGCACTCTCGTTCCCCTGCTCTGACTACACAAGGAGTCGGTCGTTTCAACGTTCCATGTTGTTGCTTTTCCTTGCTGCGGAACTGCTAAAATGATATTCTACTTTTACTACTTTTCAATATATTTCTTTAACCTCGGTCGGTTGGTCGGTCGGTCTTCTTCTCAATTTGTACTTACTACTACGTCTCGTTGACTTTGGCGAATTCGTCACAATTGAGTGGAAGAGTGTTGAAGAGGAGTGACTGACGATGACGACGACGACGAGGTTCAATTCATGTACAGTGCAATGTCATTCTATATACACTACTACACCCACTCTGTTGAAACAAGCAGACGACACGGACACATTGAATCCATTCAATTCGATTCGATTCCATCACTTTCTGTTTAGCTAAATAATCAAATTTCAAATGTTACCAATGTACGCTGCTAGATCTGCTCAGGAATCTACAGGGTTCGATTCGAGTGTTCTATTCCAGCATTTGCGACGCAATCGTAGCTAAATGAAAACGTCTTCAACAAGTCGTACCTACCTGTACCTGGGGACATTTTGATTTTGGAAGGAAAGCTGCTTGCTAGCTCCTGGCTGCTGCCTGTGTTTTGTTTATGCTTTTGGTATTTTGGAGCAGGTCTTTGGACAATATACATACACTCAGTCATCTATCAAACTATTCCTAGTTCATACTTCATAGCCGAGCAGCGAGATTTCACCTCTCCATCGAGTGTTTCCGTTGCTGGAGTGTACACAGTACACGTAGCCTTAGCGAGCATCTTTTGAGCGCTGTAGGCTGTACTCTGCTCCAGTCTCTAGTCTCTACTGTATTCTTCAATGTTGTGAAGGTGCGCTGGCAGCGCTCAACTCAGCACTGATGTAGTCACTAGTCACTCGCCGTAGAGTTGAGTTGACGACGCTGACACTTGACAATGTGAAATGCATTACAATGAGGAGTGTTGCATAGTAAATGAGCTAACTTTGTTCAATTGTAGAGTGTTAGACGTCAACGGAAACGACATTTGCATTTCATTGCTGGCTGGGTTCGTCTGATGCTGTGCTGTGGCTGTGTGTGATGCTTTTCCTCCATGTTCCGAGTTTCGGTTGGTGTCTTCGTGTCTTACATAAATTCGAATTCATTCGTAGACGTGGTAGAAGACGCGTTAAGGTGGGACACACTTCTCCAACCGCACACACATTACATGCATTTTGGTTGGTAGGTTTCAAAGAAATTTAGAGATTCATGGAGGACTGAGTCGACTGAGGCTGGAGAATGAGATGTCATTCAAGAGAATTTCCGCTGGACATGGACATGACTGGATATATTTGTAAGGGAACATGGATAGATTGGTGTTGAATACCATGGCACTCTAGCTGACTGACACGTTTCCCCACCGGGAAAACAGATTGATAGGATAGCCTGGCTGGGTAGGGCAAAACATGGACAACACCGTTGTCATGGCAACCTTGTTACTTGTTGCCAGGATGCGAGCAGCAATGATTCAAGTGTTGACTTGGACGTGTGCTGTGTGCTCTCAGCTCGCTTCTTTGCCTTAACTTTGCAGGCTGACTGAGCTATGTAAATGCATTTTAAAAAGACTACATGACATGAGATGCCAATGTGCTGGTCGTTGGTGTTGCGTAGTTTTTCCTTGTCACGATTATTCCGGAACCCTTTTATCGGAGAAAAAGACGAAAAAAAATCGTGACTCAAATCAGAACAACGTATTTGGAGCTGAGCTCTCAAGTGTCTCAAGCTCAAGGCATGGAATCAACATTCAGAATTTGAGAGGGAGAGTGAGAAACTGAGGACAGGTAGAAGACCTGCTTTCACTGCCTCGCACTTGAACTAGTGCTATTCTGCTATTCCGCTCTGCTCTGCTTGCTATTCGGACAAAAAGAGCAAATAGTCAAGTACCCACTTTACGAAGGAAAAGGAGTGCATAATTGATCAGATTGAGACATGAAATGAAATGGTACAAGACCACGGCACTGCACTGCCCTGGCACTGGCATTCATAAGATTCATACAATGAGAATGAAGTATACAAGTTCTAGTTCTGGTATTACCTACCAAGTCCAAGCCACTCGTACTTGTACATGACATAAGCTCAACTTGCAATTCTTGTTATGTTGAGGAATATGCAATGCATTTCAATTCAATTCATACACACGACGTACGTGTATGACGAGGAAAGGAGGGAAAGGTTGACAATCTCGCTAAATATTTAAAATAGAACTAATCGAAAGTTCTTGGGACTTTTGCAACCTGCAACCTGCAATATGCTCTACACTGCAAATTAACAATTGAATTCAATTTGAAATAAATAAACTAAATGGGGTGCTTTCATTCATTCAACTCTGTGTCTTGTGTTGTGTTTTGTTTTCTATTTGGAGTCATAGGAGGTTACTGCACGCGAACCTAGTCATTAAGTTTTTCATTATAGATCTGACTGTGAGAGCCTCGACAGCGACTGACTACATTGCACAATGCATTGCATTTATACTAATGCCTGCTTTTTGCTTAGGCAAGCAATGGCAGGCTGGGATTGCGAAATGCAATACTTACTTGCTTTGTTTTGTGATTAATCATTCAAGGAAATTGTTCAAAAAGGTAGTCTGACTGCTACGGTAAGTACGTAGCAGGAGCAGCATAGGATAGGACCCGACCCGGGATTGAATGATTTAATGGAGCTTAAGAAGGGTTATTATGATCTTCTTCGTCTCTAGTAGTAGCAGAAGCAGATGTGAACCAAAAACTCTTGGCACAGGTGGGAACTCTTGGTTCATGTCCCATCGCCATATTTGACGAAGAAGTTATTATGGAAAATACAATCTTCTCTTCTCTCTCCAAACTCGTCCGTCTAACACGCAATTTGCCATTGCTCATTGCATTCCGATTCCCATTGTAACATTGTTGTATTGGATTGCATTGTCGTAAATCTTTGATAGGGGCTCAGAAGAGTGTGAAATGAAGGACGATGAGCATTACGAACCATTATTTTTTTTTACCTGGCTGCCTTGGCTGGGCTTCTCTCTGGTCGTTCAAATTTAACCAAGCCGCACAGTGGGTGGCGAATAGTGTCAGTCAGAGTCAGAGGGCCCCAAGAGTTCATGACTAAAATCGAAATCGAAATTGAAGTCGAACCAAGTCATTCCTCGTCCTCGTATTGTACCTCTGGCTCTACCTCTGTGAGCAATGAATCATGCTGAATTAGATGGGACGACAGTCGCATATAGTTTACTTTGTGTTTTCTGTTTTGCATTGCCCGACTAGTACCTAAGTTGTACAGTGCGACTTTTCCTAATTGACTTTTTAACTGTATGTCTTTAAATACAAGGAAGATGGAACGGGAACTCTGTTGGAAGGTGTCGAATGGGCAGGGAATGTGTCCAAACTCTTAAAATACCCTACCCATGCTCAGCTCATGGAGGAAAGTGAAATGAAATGACAGACTCCTCTCAGACAGACAATCGAGTCGAGTCGCATTCGCATATTCCCAAACAGAAATATTTTAAAAATCCTACATGATTTATGATTTTGAATGCTGCTGCGTGCGTACGTGGGTACGCGTGTGTTGTATTGTATGTGTATTCTTTTGGTTTGGTATCAGTACAAAGTGGTAGAGCAGCAGCCTAGCCCTAGCCCTGCAAGCCCTGGCTGGCCAAACAATCGTATATCAATCTAATCTGAACAACCATCTACATATTTTATGCACGTAGTGTATTGATTTGCCGACACTTTTCGACGTTGGAGGTTTTCTTATGATGGAGAGGCAAAGGAAAAAAAGAAGATAGAAAAGGGTAGTAGGATTTCACATACGACACGACGACACGATGAATTGACGACGACGACGACACTCGATTTTTCTATTGCACTTATTTTTGGGAGTCCAGCCCTAAGCTAAGCAGTTAGAGTTGCAGTCAGGGCTGGGCTGGGTAAGGGCAGGCCAGGCAGGTACGAAGGTATTGACTTTGAATGACAAGTCATAATATATTCGTCATGCTTTTATGAACAAATTGTGTAGCAGAAAATTTTTTGAATCAACGAACGTCCAGGGAGATACTTAAAAATAAAAGGTGTTGGCTGGTGCTCTGAGTGGTGTGAAGGTGGAGGTGATTTGAGCCAGGGTTCCTCATCGGGGGGTAAATAATGAGGTTGAGGTGTCTTGGGGTTTGGACAAAATACAATAGAAGTCATACGGGCTAGGGACCCCACCTTTCAAAAAAAATATTTGGAATTCTTAATACCCAGCCCTGTTTGTGATTGTATGTGATTGAGTAAGATTTTTACGGTAAAATGTAATTGTGAAGGATTAGGTTTAAGCTAGAGCTAGAGTTTAGCTTAGCTCTTAGCTGGGCTCGGTTTTACCGTCAAAGTTTGGCATTTGCTGGTAGTCAATGTCATTTTGAAAAGTACGAAAAGGTACCGTTGATCTGAATGCTGAATCCTAATCGGGTTTTTTTTTTTTTTTGTCCCTGGTTCATTGGCCCAGGCCCTGGAACGGAACCCCTCCCGGAGAATAAATATTACGACACTCGGGCAAACTGTTTTTAAATTTTGTGCTTGTGTTTATTATTACTTTGCAGATTTTTAATGGAGTTGACGTATGAAGTTGGAGTGTGTTTCATATTTGGAAGTACATTCATGAATAGCTAGCTAGCCAGGAAAGGAAGTTGACGTTTAGAAAATTTGGAGGCTCCTAGCTCCTATACATTATTGAGTGAACTTTATTATTGTTTGTTTAAAAAAAGACGGAGGCAGTGCAATGGCTTGGGCTAAGGCTAAGGCTGGTTTAGTTTAGTGTACTTAGGCTGAGCCTAAGCCATGAAATCCAAAGTACATACTAACTAATAATATGATGCCGTAATGAAAGTGCTCTGACTTGACATGTTTACATTAGTTTACACTGAAGGGGCCAATGAAGCCAATACTTAGCCGAGTAGTCAGTCAATGTACAATAATAGCTGCCAAGGTAGGCAGGTTCTTTCGTTTTTTTTGGCCTGCCTGGTCTCTGGCCTGGTTTGGCAGTTTTTGGCTTGGCTTTGGCGCTTTGGTTAGTAGTTAGTGGCTCGGCAGGTCGGCTTGAGCTTGCACGAATTATTAAAAGACTTTTGAACGTTATTAAGAAAGGAATGATGATGATGGCTTTTCGTCGTCGGCATCGATTGTTTTTTTTAAATTACTCCATTGTGTGGGGCTAACAACGCTGACGCTGGCTAAGGTGAATGTGATGTAATGTTGAGATGTAATGAGTACGGCACGGTCGGTATTATTTGAGAATTTGCTTTCCAAGCACTAAGCATATGCATTTCTCCCCAGTGCGAGTGCAGTGCCCAGTCTAGCACCGTCTAGCCCTCACTTGTTACGTTACTTGACTATGTACTTCACCACTTGTCTGGTCGTCATATTGGATTTCAATTGCATTAAAAATTTGTGGCGAATAAGGTGAAATTTTGAAGAGGGCGATGACGAGGAGGGCGAAGGCGAGGAAAAGTAATTTAACAAGACTTCACTTCACTTTCAAAAAAAAATATGCCAGGCAAGGCTAGCCCAGTTGGATAAAATGTTTCCGTTTCCTTGCATGTTTTAGGTGTTATATAGTGTTTTGCCTCAAATCATGGTAAGATGAAATTATTGCATTTACGCCATGACGTATATTATTATTAAAGTTAACTTCGTGCAGATGTGTTTTTTTTAAAGTTGAATTCAAGGAAGGAGGAAGATTTGCATGGCAAGTTGAGTGAAGTGTATTTAAATTTAATGGAATTTTATACAACTTGAGTTACTTTAGTGTGTGTAGTTGAGGAGTTGAGCTAGCTTATGATGAGAAAGGCTCGACTCGCACTCGACTCACTCACACTCTCCACTCATTCGGTAAAGAACGAGTTGACTTTTAAGATTTTTTGGTACATTACACAACATTGTGCTGTTCTTGTGTTGTGAGAATGTGAGAAATACATAAAAATGTGTGGAAACAAGTACATTCACACTTGACGACTAGGAAAATCGTTTAAGAGGCTCCTTAATCTTAATCTCATGTTTTGATAGAATTCATGTGCCATGCTGCTGCTTTGAAGGATGATTTTTTTTTCAGGTTTTTAGATGACTATTTTATATTGTACAGGTGAGATGAGGATGAGATACTCATCTCACCTGGAGGAAATAATAGGTTAGGCATGCAAGTAGCTGGGCAGCTAACAGGGCAGGGCAGGACAGGACAGGACATGGATGATAATGGCAACGGCTATGGTGCCAAGGTGAATTTTTTTTTCTCTTCAAAACGGGAAAAATATGGAAGGGGATGGATTTCAGTTAAGAAACCTAATGAGTTTTATGCACATTATGGTACTTTGTAGGAAAGGAATGATGGAAAAGTGTGATGTGAGGACATGATGGGATGGGGATGGCTGGATGGCTCTTAAGTTTTGCAAGTTTAGTTTGTGTGAGTAAATTTGAGTGGTTTTGCTATAAAAAAAAATTTACTCTGACTGCACTGCACTTTTGCTATGAAATGATGTTCTTTAATGAATGACCGGGCGACCGAATCGATAATTATTGCAAAATTCAAAACCTGCTGCACTAGGCACTACCCACCCAGGCCATTAGTTAAACCAGGTTAAGCCTTGCGTTTCCTTCAATGATTTATGGAACTGATGAATAATCCTAGGGAATTGTGTAGTTCGTGCTCGTGCTGAAGCTAACAAGGGAATTTTCCGAATTTGTCGTAGTTCATTGTACTGCAAAATGCAAAATGTTTGGCCCATTTTCATATTTTGTTTGTGTCGTGTACTGTGTGTGTGGTATGTTCCACAACAAGTCCTATCCAACTGCCCGCCTTTTTCAGCTTGAGCCGAGTCGAAATGCGAAATGTTTGGGCTTTTCGCTTTTCTTCTCTTACTAATCGATGCAATGAATTTCTTAAATAAACGCGGAGAACTTTTTGACCGTAAATTGTCAAGTTTTTGGCACAGTGTTTGCTGCTTGCCATTACTACTGACTACTTAGGACTACACGGGCTGATTGAATTCAAAAGTTTTAGAGTGGATGTCGTCGTCGTCCTAAGGCAGGCATTCACGGGATGAGCCCGAGACGTCTTGCTCGTTTCCTATTTTATTTGCTATACTTGAAACTAAATAAGCCAAGAGACAGAAGGCTAAGGACAGGGCAGAGTTTTACTAGGAGTAGTAGTGAGTCAGTGAGTAGTAGAATTTTTGGTACAGCTCCAAGAATTTTGATTTCAAAAGATATCTAAAAGTGTTTATAAAGGGATGCCGATGAATTCACCTTCTTCTTTTCAAATTTGAAAGAAAGACTACCACTACTCTACCACCACTCCTGGCCGTCCTGGCCCTGCCTTTTATATGTTTTTCACTGATATTACGACTGACTACAGACCGCTTTGGTTTGGTCCGCCTCGTGTTACTTCCAGTCCATGATGATGAGGATTCGAGTCTTCTCCAGTCTCCGGATTCTAGGAAGAAATGAGAGAGTAGCACCAGCACCAGTTTTCTAAGCTCTTGGCTCTTTAGCTCATAAGTTTAGCCTGGCCAGGCCAACCATTATTTCATTTATTTCATTTTGTAAAAGAATTAATTCTAAAAACGCTCGCTCGCTCGTCCAGAGAAATAAATGTTCTTCACTCCAACACCCCTTGAGTTATTAATTAGAATATAACACATTGTGCTTGTGCAGTTGCAGTGCAAGTCTTCTTCTCTAGTGTGCGTGGAGTACAGCTGGTGCGTTTCTTACTTGGACGCGTTAACAATGGAATAAGCAGTCAGTCAGACCAGGCCAGGCCTGGTCGAGAGTCTGGTTTTGGTCTTTTACTACATCCACTCGTACACAACATGCTGGAAACTCACATTAATGTGATAGAATGAAGATGAGAGACGATGCACTTTGGGTTTGGGGTGAAAAAAAAGAGCTATAATAATAATTATGCGAAGGAATATTTATGAAGTTTAGATAATATCAAAGGATGGCTTGAATAAGACGACGACCGCTGGGCTTCTGCATTGCATGGATTGCTTGCTTGCATGAGGATGGAAGTTGTTCTTCTTTTTGAAAGCCATTCAAATGATAAGGAAAAGGGCAGTCGTGCCGTGGGATAGACAACTTTATTTCGCCAAAGGACCAAATAGAACATAACATAGCCATTAAGAAGGCGAATAGAGTGAAGGACTGGACTCTCAGGACTGGATTGGACTTGGACTTCTTGGAGATTTAGTTTTATATTCTAGTCTATTAGTCTTGTAAAGGCGTCAAAACTAATGTCCAGGTCGGGTTCTCAGTTCTCTCTTCTCTGCTCTCAACTCAATACTCTGCTGATTCTAGACCCCTTCTTTTCGTCCAACCATACTATACTACCATACGTCCATCATGGAATGGAATGGAATGGATGGAGAAGAAGATAATGATGAGCTTGATGCTTGAGCAAGTGCAAGTGGTCAGGCAGGAAGTTATATGACTGAGAGAAGACTGACTTGACTCACTTCAAGGATTTGAGCCAAGAACTAGAACTAGATTGATGGACTTACGTAGAGGCGCAAATTGCGTAAAATTTCTTGGTCTGAATTCTCCATAAAAGGAACGCATATAAATACATCGTAGGTTTGGGTGCTTGGAATGATTTAATGGTCCATTTTTGACTACCAATTATTTATAAATAAAATATGGTTGGACTTGGAAAACTCGACGGACGACGGGGTTTGGACTTTTTCAAAAATCAAAATGTCAAGGCAGGAACTTATTGTTACCGAAAATCAGTTTTTAGGACTTCTGAACTGAACTGGACTTGTGAATTTTTGGAAGTTTTGGTTGTTAAAATGAGCCAAACGTCACTCAGACCCCTCCTTCCTAAATTTAAAATTCAAGATTTCATTAGATTGGACTCTGGACTGGACTAGACTGGACTGGACTTGTTTGTGCGCTGTTAAAATGAGGAGAAGACTTGTTAGTTGTAGAGTAGAACGAACTCCTTATTACCCGCTGTGCCTTGTAATACGTTTCATAAAATGTGTGAAGACGAGGACGAAGGACGGCACAAGGAGGATAAGGTGCTAATTTCTTTTGGAAGAAAAAACATCAACAAAAAGGATTTATGACGAGGATTGAACTCACGTCTTCGGACTTGTTTTTGCACATTTTAAAACATGAAAAACTTTAGAGAGATAGATAGAGTCAGAGCCAGAGTCACAGAGAACCGACCGACCGACCGACACTACAGCGGGTGGTATGTTAAGTATTGTAGGTAAACTATCCAACTAGTTGTGTTTAACGACCCATGCTTGCTCTGCCGTGGCTTGCATACGTACAACTATGCATAACTAATTTCAATGAATTAACATTATTTGCAAATTTCACTTCACTTGGCTACACTACAATACAAAGTCGACGGCTTTGGCTTGGCTTTAGACGTACATTACGAGCGTATAGGCAGGTGTCTCCTCACCACGGAGGCAGAAGAATCTCATAATTTACAACGCTTGACTTTTGACTCTCTCACTTTGAATTCTTATATGTTTCCCATAAAATTGGAACCATCACTCATTCCTTTTTTTCTTCTCTTGCTTGTGTTTATGATGAACTAGAATATAAAACTACACTTAGTCTGCCACGCTACTAATCAAGTCGTGCAGTTTGACCACGGACGAACGACTGGGTCGAAAGAGTTCATAAAGAAGTAGCTCTGGCCTGGCTCTAGCTCTAGCCTAGCATTAGCAAATTTGACATTTTGGTTGGTAGCCGTGACCCGTAAGTTTGGTATTGGATATGGCGAGCGGGTGAGCCAGAGTGAGAGCCAATGATAGGTTAAAGTGTAAAGACTGATAAAATATGGAATACATAATCTAGCAAAGCAAGAGGATCTTGACGGAAATATTTTTTGCAAATTAAATGCAAATATCACACAGGTTTTTTGGGGGAGGAGGGAGTAGGCATGGTAGGCAAATTCTTATTTGATGCTTCGTTGGTTCTTCAGGCTCTTTCTTGGTTCTTATGAGACGTGCATGATTAAATTTCTGCGGAGGCGAAAGTATAATTATAATTACAAAATATAAATTATAATTTCATTTAGTTTTTCTTTCTTTGGGTGGGTGCAGGCAGACGTGTGTGGATGTGATGTGGTTACAGTACAGCATACAGTAATTGAGGATTGCGAGATTATTTTATGACATTTTTCACTAATTAGGACTAGAATTAATTTCGCTTGGGCAGTGGAGGGAAGAGCAGAAAAAAGCAGAAGATCTGAGAAGATGCACACACCTACATGCATACATAGGTAGAGTAGGTAGGAAGGCAGGCCAGCGAACAAATTTTCATTTCATTTAATTTTCCATGATTGCAATTTGCAATTGCAATCTGCTGCAATGGAATGTAATGTAATGTTAATGCAATGCACGTACATTACACGGCGGCAAGACACGATTGTTTTGTTTCTTCTTCATCTTCTTCATTTTTTGTAGTCGTCTTCCTCCTTCCTTCACTCATTTAGTGTACACAACAAAATGTTGTGCTGTGCAAAACTGTGCAGTGCAGTGCTGCAATGTGCAATTTGGTTACGCAACGTACACAAATGTTCTTTTCTAAAAAGCCTTAAGTTGACACTCCCGTTAAGTAAGCGACGCAGAGTTGAAGACTTCTTGACTGACAGACACACTGAGTCAGTCGACTGAGTCTGCAGTCTGTAATATATCTGTCCTCTCTTCTTCTTCTTCTGCAACTTCTTTTTTTGACTTGACAAAGGAGACGAAAAAGATCTTGAGACTTGACTTGACTTTCTCTTGTGTCATTAGTGAGGAAGGAGTTGAGGATGGGATGGGATGCGTTTGTTTTGAGAATAATGGTTTCGGATGCACATAATTGCAGTGTAGAGTGGATCTCTGCATTATTTGAATGCATGGATGAGGAGGAAGATGACATACCGTGACGTGAGCCTCTTTAGTCTTTCTTAACAATTAGTTTCAAGAAAACTAATAAAGCACAGCACACTCAGAAAATATCCACAGCACAGCACATGGCATGGTCTTACGTCCTACGTCTGGTCTGCGAGACAAGAAAGCGTACAAGGGACTCCGAAAAATCCTTCCGCGTGGGAAGGTGGTTTGAAATTCGGAAATGAGTTGTGTTTACTATTGGAGTCCTTAGGCGTTTGATGCGTTTCTTGAATGAGGCAGGCAATGTGCAGTCTGTCCTTATTTGTTCTAAATCTTTAGAACAGGTAGGTTTCATTATTTGCTGTTACTACTTATTGCCGTGCCATGGCTTGGCTTGGCTATGATGAGTTGACTGGGTCGAGGAGATGATATGGGTAGTGTAAATTCTGAGGGATGACAGTGCGCTTCAGTTGTAGTCTTAAGGACTTGGGACTCGGGACTTGGACTCAGTCATTTATTTTACTTAAAAAGAAGTGTTGAGGATCATTTTCCTTCTCTTGTCTTCTATCTTCTTCGTCTTCTTCTCAAGGGCTCTATGGTGCTCAGTGCTCTTTTTGAACGGGACGCAAAAGAAGACGAAGAAGAAGATATATGAGGGGTAGAGATGAGAAAGAGGAGCAATTACCGCTTTGTATCCCTCCTGCTAAGCCATTATCCTATTTTTCCTTCTTTTTTTTCTGCCTTCCTATTGTCCTTCTCCGACTGCCCGACAAAATCTGAACACACAGTTTTAGAAGTGGATTTGCTGTGAAGTGAGGGCGTCCCAAAATTCCACGGCAAGAGAACGATTCATAAGAGATCAATGCCAACCAGGTGCTAAAAGGTCTAAGAGATCGCTCTCGGGCGGGGGACATGGACATCAAGGTCCGTCCGTCTGTCCAGTCGAGTCGAGAGTCGAGGGACACCCTTGTAAAAATAAGAAATTGTCAAATTTGTCTGAGTTTAAATATATGGCCCTAAGTTGGACGCTGGGTCGCGGGGAGGGATGTGCCCAAAACTTAAGTTTTTCAGTAGCTTTAGGAAGTTTAAGGACTAAGGAGTGATGGAGCCCGAATTACAAGGTTGGTAATGGAAATTGGTCAGTTTTTGAGGAGGAGAGAAATTGAAACTGGACGGATTTAGGTGAATGTAGGAAGGAAGGAAGTCGATGCGAATGGGATGGCTAAGCAGGGTAGGGATGATGTGATGTGATGGATTCATTTATCTTTTGGGTCCTGACGACGGGACGACACTATGGACAAAAACGTTGTTTCATTTTTCCCTGCCGCTCCACCGGAGGATGACAATTGACATTGTAGAGTTGCAAACATTCAAAATTCTCCGTCATCTATTGTTCTGGTAGGTCCCAGGCAAGCCCATGGCCCAGGGACTGGGCATGGCCGGCTTGGGCATGGGCGCAAATAATAATAGTCAAGTAGTATAAATGGTTTTGATGGTCTTTGAGACGAGAGATGGACACGAATAATACAATCGTCCGAATGGCTTCGTTTGGTGTGTGGCTCTCAGGCAGTCTCTCTCATTCATTTCATTTAGACTTCTCAATTTTGGAGAATTTTGGGTCTGACTTGTCCAAAACCGAGAAGAGAACTACTAACTCCTGAACAACGACTCGACTCGACTCGAGTCTCTCCAAAAACTCATGAACAAACGAAGCAGGGCTCAGGACAGGACTTCTCTACTGATTTATTTGCTTCGAGTTGAGAGGAAGAATAGGAAAATATATAATGCAGAGTAACAAGTCAAGTGGTGGCACTAACGGCGCCACCCATTTCATTTCATTTCAAAAAGATGCAGATTGCTACAACGATGGGGGAAACTTGTTTTGAATTTCTAAAAAGGAGTTGAGCAGTCCACCAAATGCAATCTTTGTCCTTTCCAAAACGCTATACGCTCTTCTACGACGTTTAAGTCAAGAGGATGGCCACTTTTGTGACTTTATTTTGATTAAAAATGTTTTTTTGGGCAGTTGTTTGTTGGGCACATTCATGTTCAACTTGTGATCGGTTGGTGGATGCTGTTTGGTGGAAAAATAATTGTCTGACTCCAACTTGAATTAAGGAAAAGGCAAACCAGAGGAGACCGCGACGACGACCTCGTACTAGTCGAAATGCAAATTTGAAAAGAGCTGAAACGGTTTGCATTAGAATTGGAATGAACCCGGAACCCGTACCCGTACCATGACTGGTCAGTTGGCTCCAAATTAATTTTCATTGAGACCCCGTCAAGTATTTACAACAGAGCATTTATTATTGGAAGATTGGAACCAAATCGAACCGGCCAGGCCAGGCCCAGCCGAGCCCGGTCAGGCCGACCCGATCTGAATTAAAATTGGATGAATTGTTCGTCGGCTCCATTTGTTGTCACTCCACCTAATTGTTGAGAACCAACGAGACGAGTGGAATGCAATGAATGCTGTGCTTGAGCTTAAGCGCTTCCAATTGTTGGCTGTTGGATGAGAGCTCATAGAATAGAGTCCGACCGAGTCCGACGAACGGGCCATTATTATTACCTGTCATTTTTGAAGTTAATTTAGAAGAGCAATTTTTCGGTTTCTATCCATATGTGAACGATGCGTGCGTGCATTGGGTTGATTTGTATTATTATGTTACGTAAGGTTAGAGACAGATGCGTTAGGTTGATTGTTGTCGGTTTTTTTATCGTTCTTTTGAAGTTACAAAGTTACATACAGTATGTGTGTGTGTGTGGTGTGTCCCTGACTAAAGAATCGCGCTTGGGATTCTTATTCTCATCATCTTGAGACCAAGACTTGAAGACTTTGTACATGCTTAATGTTGGAAGAGTCTGGGCCGTAGCCAGAGCCAAAGCTAGACCCGTATATTTACTCGACTTTGACCTGTTACAAAGATTACGGTACTCCTTTTTATGTATCGAGATTCCTCTCTATAGTACATAATCTGTAATCGTTTCTGATCACAATCTTAACTCTTAAACGTTTTTAAGATAAGGTGAGATAAATGCATGCATGCAACAATGTAGCCGTGCCATGAATGCATTGTTGTTACCTCATGTAGAGTCGGACGGACGGACGGCTTGGGTTGGGCGTGATTTTCATAAGGTGTTGTAGGTGGATGGGTTTTGATTATTATTTAGTGTAAGAGGGAGGGTGAAAAAGGATGGACGGAGTCAATCGCTAAACTGCATCAAAAAAGTGAGCAAAGCAAAGGGTTGGAGTCTTTAAGCTCTATCGCTTCTCATCTCTATCTTGATCTTTGTTCAAAATCGAGTCATTTGACTTGTGAGCTTCACACGAGTTAATCATCCATACTATGACTCGACTGACGGACTGTGATGTAACTCCATTCATGCAAATCCTGCTGCAATGTAATGCAGCAGTGGGCTAGTAATCTTTATCACCTGTCGCAATCGGTTGTTTTGTTATATAATAAGGTTCCTTTTTGGAATATTTTTTTGGGGCAATGTCGCTCGGTCCATACATAGGGTGTGGGTGAGTACGTTTGAGTTGTCTACCCTTTCTTTCCCTGCCTGCCTGTGAGTGATTCGATTCAATTGCTTTTGAGCAATTTGATTGCATTGTTTAGTCACATTTTTCTTGTTTTGTTGTTTTGCGGGCGGGCGGTTTCGTCAGTTTTGTTGACTCCAAGCACGCAAAGGAAGACGGAGAGGAGAAAAAAAACAGACTTTGAATTATGAGATAAGGTGCGGTTTGTGATGATCTTGTGTACTCATTCTGTGCGGTGGAATTGTAGTAGTCGTAAGGATTAGAGAGAAGTTAAGAAGGTCTATCTCATGAGGTAGTTCAGTTCAGTTCTCGTGTAGCTAAAGAAATGCTAGTGCTGATTTGGTAGAAGATGTGATTTGGTTTTGGTCGGTGGGTCCCAGTCCCAAGTAAGTTAAGTTCCCTGGTTTTGGTTTTGTTTGGAAAATGTTGACTCGAGTGACTGATAATTGTTTATCTCTTGAGTTGTTTATTCTCGGCGTCTTGTTCTTGTCTTGGTCGGTGAGTCGGGACGGGAGTCAAGAACAAGACGACGACGACGACGAAGAAGAATAAGAATCAAGAAGAAGACGGGAGAAGGTGGATGTGGATTTGGAGACAGTCCCCAAAACCAAACTCCTTTTTCCTCCACCATACCATAGCCAGTTGAGTTCAGTTGCCAGTCTTATTTTCAAAGTGATTAACGACCGAGTTTAGTTTAGTTTATTTTAGCAACTAGTCGTCTCTCTCTCTCTCTCTTTAGCAAAGCAAGCTTGCTAGCTGTTTGCTTCTGCTCTTCTTGGCTTTTAGGTTTTCGGTGAGGTTTTGTGATAAATGATCCACCGACAAGGTAAATGAAGATGCACGCCCTATGCATGAATCCATGCATGCAGGATTCAGAAGCTAGTGAGAAACTTCACACAGATGAAAGTGTGGAGAAAGTGTGATTAAAAATATTGAATTTTCTCCTGCTTATTTTCCTCAAGAAGTGCAGTGCAGCCAAGTCAGTGCAGTGCCTTCTTAACTTTCACGTTTGCTGGTTGGATTTTTCAAGACGATTCAGGATTGTGAAGAATTTTTTGGTGTTCTGGTGTGTATGTGTTTGGGATGTGCCTGTTGCATTTTGTATTGGAATTGGGTAGGAATTTGAGATTGGAATTCGAGTGTTTGGCAGGCATCTAGTACTACTTACTAGTTCTACATCTGCTGCTATTGCTATTGGGTCTTGTTCTTGTGCTGTGCTGTGCTGTGCTGCTTTGTGCAACAGTGCAGGAAGGAAGTTCAGTTGAGTTGAATTGAGTTCAGTTCGAAAAAAAAAGTGGAAGGAAGGTGCCTGCTGTTCTTTGGACCACGATTTGAGATTTGAAATAGTGGAATTTTGCTGGTATATGCTTTGGTTTGGTTTGGATTGAAAGAACGAACTGCTCGGAAGACTCGGGTATCGGTATCGGTAGTGAACCGGAGCGCGGAACGATTCTGTCTCTCAGAGTATCTCGTGAGTGAGATTTATATAAAAATAAATCAAAATCCCGTCAGCTGCTTTCTCTGCCTGGTGCATTGCATTCCATTCCATTCCTAGCATTTCTTTTCATTCCAATCTATGTATTTACCCGTGTGCCACTGCCACTACCTTAGTCAAGTTTTAGTTTTTCTCTGAGCAAAAGAGCCGAGCATTCTGTCCCTGTCTTCATCTTGTAAAAAATGTGAGTTGTTTTTGCTCTAGATTTTTTTTAAAGCGCGGCTCTCTCGTTCTCGTTCGTCTGTCTCTTCTCGTTTGTTGGATTGTAGAAAAAGAAATGAATGTCTTGATCACATTCGAATTGCATTCTGCATTGCACTGAAAGAAAAATTGGAGACAGTTGTATTCTTGTTAAGACAAGACCAGGACCAGTACTTTGTACTCGTTGTACTTGCTCTTTAAGGAAGGGTTCAGGTTGGATAAGTTGAGCTCAGTTTTTGGTCGTGGTCTGTCTTGCCTTGTTCTTATTCTCGTTCTTGTTTCAACATTCCCAGCTGTTCCTGCATTGCTTTGATTTTTTTAAATAATGAATATGACCATTGTTTGTCGTCATTTTGTGTAAGCTCAGCCATGAGAAAAGTTTACATTGAGATAATTAAAGTAGGAGATGGGAAATTCACCGTGGAGTGTGGAGTCTACCACCACATGGATTTAAAAGTCATCTTGTTTAATAATTACGCGTGACATGGTTGGTTCAACTCACTAGCTCAAAGCTAGACTTCACACAGAGACAGACAGACGCAGACGGACTTGTCGTGTTTGCCCTAAACCTGTCCAACATGCATGATAATTTCTTTCATTTGATTGTGAGGATTTTGGGGAAGCAAAAGCTAGCATCTAAGCATCGTAAGCCTAAGCGTGACTCGAGCATATGAAATTAAGCGGAAGTGAGCAAATTTGTACAAGAGAAAAGACAAAATATTATTACCACTTCAGTCAGGTTTCCAAGTAAGCATCTGGTCCGGTCCCGGTCGGTCCTTTCTGCTCAGAAGAGCTGCTCACTCAGCTCAGCTCAGTCATAATAATTTTCGACTTCCACTTTCATGCAATATGGACGAAAGGACAGTTTTGGGAGTGTCGAGTCGGTGAGTGAGAGAGTTTGAGTTTGATATCAGATCGGGTCAAGGAGAACCCGAATTTCTGACTATCATTTTATTGGATTTGAGATCAACGACCCGAACGAACGGGCGGAGAGAAGCGAGAGCGGGAGCTTAATTGATTATTACACACATAGACACACTCATCCCCCGACAATCTAATTTCCGTTATCTTTTGCTTACAATTGCGTTGGAAGGATGGGACAGGCTAGGATGGAATTGGAATGGAAAGTTCCAGTTCCTTTAAATTACACAACCTGCCTGACTTTCGCCGCCGTGCCGTGGCCGTGGCAGCGTGGCTCGGCTCTAAAATTCTGTGTCGTCCTCGTCAATCGTCGGTCATAAACTAGGGAAGAGAGACATTTCGGTCGGACAGACGCGACGGTACGGACGGTAGGGGCAGTGAGCAGTGCCGAGTGAATTTATTTTAATTGAGAGATGGTGACCAAATCTCAATCTGACAGATGCTTTTAAAAAATTATCCTCAATCAGACAATGGAATGGGGAATGAATGAAGTGGCAATGACAATGAGGACGACAATGAATGTCTTGTACCCCCGTAGTCTTGCCTTCTTTTCTGTCACCTTCTTCTTCTTCTTCTCTAAAATAAACCGGTCTCCATATCTCTCGATTTTTTTTTGATCCACCTTGCCTTGTTTTGTGGACCGTGGAAATAAATTGTCTCATGATGAGCTCTGCTCTCCTGCATGTGTGTGTGCTGAGTTGACTCACTCACATTACATGCTCCTTGTACTTTGAGCAGAAGGATTGGTGAGAAATGTCAACAAATCATGTTAGGTAAACCTCAAAAAAGTTTCAAATTGAGTCCTAATCGCTCTACTGTCGAGTCAGTGTAGAAGAATAAGATAAAAAAAATCTGTTGAAGTGTTGAACAACTGAACTCTTCTAGTTCTTGGGATTTATTTGTCGGATGAGGATTCGGGTTGACTTGACTTGACTTCATTGCCTGCCTGCATTGCATTGCAGGCAGGCTCTTTTTATCGTGTGATGTGAAGGTATTCCATTTTGATTGTTGATTGTGTGTGGATGAAGAGGACGGGGGATGAGTAATAATACAAATACAAATATAGACTCTTGGAGTGGAAGAGTTAGGAAACGATAGGGTTGAGGAGGATGAAAGGATTAAGGATGGATGGTTACGGGTGACGATGACGCCGACGACTGACGACGACTCGGGCTTTGTTGTCAAGGGCTGCTGACTAATCAGCGTTTCAACGTTCGTCGAATAAGTAAAAAATGTGCGGTGCGGGTAGTTGATTTTAGGTTGAGGTGAGGTAGGTGAGGTGAGGAAGGAAGGAAGGAAATTGACAAAAACCTTGTGTTAAGAGTTGACAGTGAGATAGAAAAAAATGGAAGAAGGATGTGCCGTGTCGGTCGTTTGATTCGTTTCGTTTCGTTTCGTAGGACCCGGGACTCCGTTGTTTAGTCTCAATGGGTTTGGTCATCATTTTTCTCAGCACAGCGCAGAGAGCAGAAGAAGAGCTTCAACTCTTCACTTCACTCTTCACTCACTCCACTTTCCATGAGCCCCATTGTATTTAGAAAAGAACTAGAGACCTTTTATCTATCTTTCTCTAACCACTTAGATTCGATTCTTCTACTAGCACTACCATTTTTTCTCCAAAGAGGAAGAGAAGACCTTTTAGAAGGTTTACAAAGTAAAGTAATGCGGGCAGGGTGTTTCAAAGATTAAGATAGGGCAGGAAGGAAGGAAGTGGAAAGTGGAAGAGTCTTTAACAAGTATCACGAAGGCAAAGCACTTGCCTGGCTTCCTTCATCAAATTAAAGGTCACAAGGTGATGAGATACGGACGGAACGGAAGGGGTTAAAGAATAAGAATGAGCGAGCCGAATTTTCTAAACCGGGGCTTGAACCTACGCTCGCATCGCTCTTTCGTTTTTTCTTTTTGGCAAAAAAATCCGTTTTCACCTGGACAGCCAGCATAGCAGTGTAATATTTTGTACACCCTGCCTGCCTGCCTGTTCAAGTCTTCCTTGCTCTGCTGCTGCTCTTGCCTTGCCTTGTGTTTGAACTTTGGTTGCACGAATTCCCTTAGAACCGAGAATAAGAATAGAAATAGCTGTAGAAGAATCGAATGGAGTGGATGACACGACACGAACGACGAAACATTGAAGAAAAGAAAGGAAGGAAGGAAGAAAAAAAGGAAAGAAAGAAAGGTGTAGTTGTAGTGTAGTGCAGTGCAGTTATGTATAGCTAGACACATTATTGTCGAAGATTGAGTTTGGAAGTTGCGTGGTTGTTCGATGGATGGATGGATCGATCTTATGCCTTTTTTCTTCCCTGCCAAAGGATACAGAATTTTTTTTTGGAGAAGGAGTTAGTAGTTGTGTGTATAAGATAAACTTGGAATCTTCTCTCTCTCTCTCTAGCCAGCTAGCTAAGCTTTGTGTTTTATCTAAATATGTATGTAGAAGGGAAGAACGTGAACACGAGGAGAACATGACATTACTAGATAGATAGATACTTGATGGAAGTTTTTGGAATCGAAATCCCAGGTATGGCATGGTAAGGTAAGGCAAAAGGTCTCTCCGTGTCGTAGGTGGATTTTAGGTGATACTTGCATTAAGGAAAGAAGAAGAGAATCAGATGGGGGAGAGCTGGGAAGAGAGAGAGAGGTTAGATCAAGCCCAGCCAAGCCAAGGCACAGAGCCGAGCTGAGCTGAGCAGTGAAGGTAGAACCAGAAATTGAGTCGGTGACTAAAGGGCACACTAGAGACTTTCCACTCCCACTACCCGGATTCGGGTAGCCTGGCCTGGGTTGAGGACTGAGGAAGAAAAAAAAGAATGATGTTGTAATGCATGGACATGGTGAAAGTCAGGGCAGGCAAGGCAGGGAAAGCAATTGGTAGGGAAGGGAGGCAGGCAGGCAGGGAAAGCAGGAAGATGATATGAATTAAGGTACGGTATGCTGAGTTGGCTCTTGCTCTCTTGGATTGCCATATCTTTCGCTCTCTCTCTCTCTCAATGTATTATGACTATGAGGAAGAAGGTATTATCTATATTCGTTTGTATGTATGTATGTCTATGCAATGCATGCATGTATATGCGGAACCAAGAAATGAAATGAAATCGGATTCGGATTATTCCAACTACTCTGCTAGCTACTAGCGACTAGCGACTAGCTAGCTCAAGTACTCTGCTCTGGTTGAGTTGAAGTCTAGTCAAGTCTACTAGCCCCGAAAATGAAGGTAGGCTCTGTCTCCGTCTGAGTCTGAGTCTTCTTCTAGCCTGGAGAAAGTGCATGAAGAGAAATTCCAAATTGTCTGTTATACATTATATGAGGAGAAAGTGAGTTGAGTTGAACTGGTGAGGTGGAAAGTAGGAATGAAGTAGTCGGAGAAAGAAGAGGTTCAGTTCAAGAAGTCTAAAGTCAATGGAATGGGTTTGAGACTATACGAATATGCTTATAGCATAAAGCTGCTCAAGCTGAGGAAAATGGAATGAAAAGGTATGGAAGGCTTGGAAGGAAGGAATACCCGGGCATTTACTTTGGCTTTTGCTTTTGCATTGCATTGCATGGTTTTTGGGATGAATTGTGAATTGTTGACTACAATAGGGAGTAGTGGCAGGCAGGCAGGGATGAGAGGAATCCAAGGAAACGACGACGACTTTGACTGGATGGAATGAAATGAATAATTTTGTGTGCGAGTGAGTCTCTCTCTCTATGCAGTCTTGCGGAGTCTGAGACTGAAAATAGGAATGATTAATGATGGCTCATTAGTGTGACATGTTGTGTGAGGTGACGTGTTATGGAGGCTGGAGATGACGCTTCGCTTTGCTTTGCTTTTTGGCCTCTGCTCTAAACTCTTCTTCTGTGTTCTGTGTTTGAATTTTGAAGTGGAGGCTGATGCTGCTGATGCTCACCTAGCAACTACTAGTTTTTGACACTCGACTTGACTCTCGTCCGTGGTTTTGGTACACTATGGTATTGTTAAAGAGCTAAATGGCAAACAATGATGAGATGGTGCAGTGCAGTACAATGAATGCAAAGCTCATGCACAGAGCAGAGCAGAGGTGCAGTGGTGTAATAATGTAAGCATGTATGTGTTTGGAATGAATATTGGAATGAAAACTAGGGCCAGGGCTACGGCTAGGGCTTTGGAACAAGTATTATTATTGCTCCTGAGGGCCGGAAGGATATTATGTATGAAATGATTATGTATTATGGTAATGTTTGAAAAGGTGGGTTTGTAAGGAAGGTAGGTAGGTAGGTAGGTAGGTAGGCATGCCGAATCTTGATTGCAGATTTTGAGGTTTGGAGATACGATTTGCTATGGTGCCACGGAGGGAATGGTAAATGGTAATGGGGAATTTGATGTGATGGGAGTTTATGTAAAATGAACGTCAAGTACAAGTAAGATAAAAAAAATAAGGATGGTGTCACAACAAGCTCTTCTTCTTTTTTATTTCTTATTTTCCAACTACATGCTAACTACACTTGGCACTGGCAGTTGGCACCACATTGTATTGTATTGAAATGTAGCGTAGTGGTGCTGCTCCGCATTTGCATTTGGTTCGAAACAGATTGGTTGTATGCGTGGAGGAACCAAACTGGTTTTGTAATGAAAAATGCAATCCATCAAAAAATTGGTTTGTTTGCTATTGTTTGATTTGAAATGTTAATGTTGTTTTTCTATGTGTTGGTTTGTAGGAAGTGGGGAATCGGTCGGTCGGTTTGGTCTAAATAGATCACCATGACGAAGATGAGCTCTCCGCCACTTTTACATCATCCACACTTCTTCCTCATCCTCATTTTCATACTGGGGAATCTGGTCGCCTTTGACACCGTTGAAGGTAAACAACAACAAATTATCATTATTATTCTACTACTAAGCTGCTGTGATTTTGTTTCGTGTGTTCTCGAAACTTGAATCCCATTCGTAAATTTTCCCACAGCTGCTTCTGCTGCTGCGAAGTAAATTCATGATTCTTCTGTGATTGCAATTGCAAATGCGGTTTTTGTTTATGCACTATGCTGTCTGTCTTCTGTCCTTTCAAATAAAATCGGATTGAATCATTGAGTCATGAGAAGGTTTTTGACGTGGAATGGAAAATGGAAGATTGAATTGATTGTTTCAACGATTTTTAAATCCCCTCGTTCGTAGACTCAAAAGATAATAGCGAAAAAGAAAATTACTGGTGACTGGCTCACTGGCTGCCTCTGACTTCCATTAATATTTTTTTTTGCCTGAGTTGGTGCGGTGGTGGTAATGTATCCACTAATTGCTTTGCGTTGTTCGATCCCAATCCCGAGTAACTTAGTCTGAGATGCTAGAAGCTAGCTAACAGAGCAGCCAGCGACGCTTTTGCTCGCGAGTACGTATGGCAAGGTTTCCTAGGATTTTTTTTCCTCTTCTCTGGTTCATTTTTCCTTCTCGGTTCTCTCTGTGTGTCGGGAACAGCTGAACTGCATTCCAAATCAATTGTGAGAGTGCATCATGGAATAAACGCGGTTCCTTTCCTTCCTTTTTGGTTTTGGTAAAATTGATTCGAGTTCTTTCTTGCGTTACGTAAAGTTAAGTTACGTAACGTAGTTTTGAGACCCATGATGATACGTACGCGGAGCGGACGCCATTTGAAAAACGAACAAGGTCCCGACCCGACCGATTCGTTTCCTCTTTTTTCGGCTCTCTGCTTCTTCTCCTGCTTTTTGGCCCTTGATTGTAGAGTGGACTTGGACTGGTTTCCACCTACTACTTCTTACTTTACTTCTAACTTTTTCTTCTGCCTGCCCCGACATTCCTGACTCGCTCAAATGAACCACCACCATTCGAGCATTCCCATTCCCGTGCCCCCCTTTGGGGTCATTATTATTAGCCCAGGGCAACTGGGCGAAGGCTAAAGTTGCTAGTGAGCAATGTGGGACAGTTAAGTGTAATAATTGAAATGCGGGATGTGGTGGTGGTGGCGGTGGACAGAACAATGCGGCCCAATACAGCATCAACTCAACCTTTAATTGTTTGCCTTGCGTGGTAATCGTAATAATAAAATCTGAGGCACACACTTTTCAATCCATCCAATTCATGATTGGGCGGCGGGCGATTCAGGCTCTCTCAAAATTACCACAGACCTACTGAACTGAATTAATCGAGTTGAATAATATTAGGAGAGAGAGGATGAGATAAATTGAATCCAGGGTTCATCACGTATGCGGGTGGGGCAATCAGGCAGGAAGAGCCTTCAGCCTACCCCTGCTTACTGCCACTTAGTTTTTGATTTAAATTTATGACTACGATTGAGATTGAAAAAAAAGAGTTCTTGGCTTGGGTCGAATGCCGCAAACCCGAAGAGTAGCAGAAGCCGAATTTTTTGTCTTGAGAAGAAAAGTTTTTTGGAAAGCAATTAGATGAGGTTGAGGTTCTCTTTTTTGCCACCATGAAAGACTAAAATGCTAAAATCCTTCCGTCTTTGTCAAATGTCTGCTCAAATTTCTTTTGGTGCGGTTGTTGGAGGTGACATTTTCACAAAAATTGGTTTTATCATGTCTTACCGTACTAAAGCTTTACTATGTACTATACCTTACTGTTGTTGCTCTTAAGTGTCTTCCTCGTTTTGTAAATTGAAACATTCTCAACGTCATTCACGTTGCCTAACTATTGTATTGTGTGTGTTGTGCAAACGAGATTAAGGATTTCCATTCAAAAACAAGATTTCTTTGAATGAACACCTTAGGGAGTTGGTGCTGGTGCTGGGTGCAAGAAAAAAGAAATAATAAAGGTTTTTGACACAGTTTGGTTCACACCTCGTCGAGAGACAGAATAAAAGTGTCCTTTGTCAGTCACCCTTCTTCTTCTCCGACGACTCAGACTTAGGCAGGCTGGCTACCTTCACTATACTTCACTATAACGTCCTACCCCTGCCGTTTACCGCTAATCGGATGGGAAAGTAGTTCCTGTATCCCGCAGGTTTGCCAACCAATTCAATGAACTACTCCTTGAATAAAATACTTTGTTTTGTACAATACTTTGAGTTCAAGTTTCGACCAAGACGAAGAAGAAAAAAAAAGAAAAAGGTCGACAGGAAGTATCGAGAACTTGTGTGGAACTAGACTAGAGCAGGTACTTTGTACGTACTTGTGCGGGTAGGCTGCTATGCTAGGATGGATTACATGGGATCGGGATCGCCCTTTTTCTCAGTGTGCGATTTTCCTTGAAAAATATTATTCTCAAAAAATTGAGCCAAACCTTACCTTACCTAACCAAACCTTACGGCTACGCATTGCGCAACGAGTCTTTTCGTTAAAATTCAATTGAAATATTTTCGTACTGGGAGGTTTGAGGAGTTTAATGACTGTCATTGTTTGAGTCACAATGCGTTCTAATTGTTCAACCAAGGTCGTCACGTTCCGTCCGATCGGCGATCTTGAGCGAAAGAATGGACGAAGTTTTTTTTTGTTTAAATTTTTGCAAAACTTATATTTAGCAAGTTTGGCATTGGTGAAGTGAGTTTATGTTGGTTGAATCTACTAGGCGGAAGGCTGATTGATAATTTCTATTGAGTGAGGATAATAAATACGTATAAAAAAAAGTAAGAAGAGAATTAGCTCCTACTTAAAACTAACCTTATTAGAGTCAGAGTCTTAAGAGAATTGAGTGTGAATGAATGAGGACTTTTTTTTAACAATGACAATGCAATGGGTTGGCTATTGCCTTGGCTCTTAGCTGGCTGGCTGGCAATGGGTTTAGGAATGATGATGCATGTAAGACTGTGAGGATATTAAATCGGACCGTGGAGATTTAATCCAATCCCAATTCCAATGCAGTGCAGTTCTTTTTTCTACTTCTACTACGGCTACAAGGGTTGATTTAACAAAACGAAGGCTGCGTGTGACATAAGACGTGTTGGAGTTGAGTATTATAGGAAGTGACACGAGATATTAAATCGTGAGCAACAGCACGTACGTTATAATCTAAACTAAACGAGTCTTTGCTCTAGTCCTAGTCGAGAAGACTTTAGCAATAGTAGCAATAGCAACTTTAGCTCCTAGCTTAAGAATGAAGGGCCAAAGGCACAAAAAGATTGGACCTATCCATCCTCCTCCTAAAGGTCTACTTTGGAGATTTTGTTATATATATTCTTCTTTATTTTTTTGTTCTCTGGCTGGCTGGTGGTTGGCTTGTTGCGATAAAATATATAAGTTTGGATGAAGAAAAAAAGGATTGCATTGCAGTTGGGATGAGGAGAGAGATGTGCGTGCGATTAGTTTAATCTTCTTTTATTTGATTGACTCTCTTTTTCTCTGTTGGCTGTGTAATTGAATGGAAGATGATTAATTCTTCGGCTCCTTCATTTTTTGTGCCAAATTCAGTAATTAAATGGAATGAGTTTCGTAGAAAATTAAAAGTAGTTCACACAGTTACACACAGCACAGCTGAGTTGAGCTGAAGCATTCATTCATTCATTGAATTTTAATAGTAGAGTCAGCTAAGTTTGACTTGGAAGGAAGAGTCAGAGTCATCTTGTAAAATGTAATCTGTGTGTCCGTAGAAGAATTATAAATGCTTTTTTCAAACCAACCAAAGCCAAGCCGCCAGCTGAGTAAGTAATTTTTCGAGAAGGCTAAGTTACATTAGACAAGACAAGACAAGAAGAGAAGAGAAGACCCTTGGAAGGATAACGTAACGAAACAAAGCGAAGGAACCTTTAGGCCGCGGTGTACTGTACTGTATGGGGGGACTGACAAAGAATGAATGAATGGAAAAGCCTGAGAGGACGAAGACAAACGTCTTCACTCTAAAAAGATCATTTTCTCTGCTTTAAAAAAAAGAAGGAATGCATGAGGTGTCTTCCTGTGGCAAAGGATCCATTTAAAAACTTCAAAGATTCTCAAGTGCCGAACATTTACCTACAACAAACACAGGGTGATCCAATATTAACTAACTTTTGAAGAGCGCAGGCAGGCAGAGAGAGAGAGAGAGAATATTTAAGTGAGCTCTTCAAACTTTTCACTACTAGAACAAGAGCATTTTCACACTTTCTGTGGGCTATATTGGAAATGAACTTATGCTGGTAGATACGTAGAGATAGCTTTGAAGTTAGTGGAAGGACCCGGGTTTTTCCCAGGCACTTTAGTTGGTAGTGAATCGAAACCCTGAAGTTTCGCCTTCTTGGCCTCTCGGAGATAGGAGGAGAGGGGTGGCACTGTGTTAATTTTGTAGCGCCCTGTACTCTAAAGAGATACTTCCAAACCCTGCTGTGCTTGTAATCAAGGCTATTATTTTGTGTAAATGGAGAATAGGAGCTCAGCTAGCTGGCTGGCTTGGCTTAGCTACTCAATACTCGAGTGCGAGAGTGGAACGGAACGAAGAGGAAGGAGGTTCTCTCTTGATTATTTGATTGTCTTTTTTTTTATTTAAGGTTTATTGTTAGAAATTTGGGTTTGATAGATGGGTGATGACAAGGGAAGAGATTGGAGGAATAAAGCATTGATTGAGATAAAGCAGCACTCCAAACTCCAAAGGCCGAAGAAGGGGTAGTTCAGACTTGAGTCACTCACTTGAGTGACTAGATAGATCTCTTTTAAAGAAACGCGAGTAAATTGAAAGAACTAATTTCCTTCTGTCTCATATGATGTGGAAAACTGATTTTTGCCAAAGTTTAATCAAGAAGGGACTATGAAGAAGAAGGAGGGAAGGATGATGGGAAGATGAAGAGTGAAGGCAAAGTTGGCAGAATCTCAAGGGGAAAACCGTTAGCCATGCTCACAGCTTAGCTTAATTACAAAAGAGACAAAAGAAAAATATGGAAAAGTTGCTCTCATTGTTTTTTTTTCATCTGAGGAGAGCCAAGCAAAGCTGGGCTAGCTGCTAGCTTAGCTTAGCTTAGCCCAGCTCAAAAGGAGTCTATTTTCAGAATCCACTGATTACATTTTGTGTTTTCAGTGTACACTTGGGGTTAAGGTGAATGGACAAATTTATTATACACTAATCGAGGTCCCTGTCGCCCGTGGTTTGGCGCGTCCGTGATTAATGATTTTTAAGATTTTGTACAAGAATGGAATTTTGAATGAATTGCGTCAGTGCAGTGCAGTGGATGAGATGAGATTCCCTTCAAGGCACCTTTTTCCGAGTCAAGGCGGAATTCAGCCAATTCAGGACAGGAATGGAAAAACTTTTTCAAAGAGTACATGTGAAATCGTGGTTGAGGTTTTAGACTTTGGAGGTTTGGGGTGTTCCTTGTTCGTTGGACTTTTTAAAGTTTCGACAAGACTTGACTTGCATATAATGTGGAATATGGGTTTGTGATTTGGGGATTGAATCGGGTGTGGCCATAATTGAACGTATTTCTTCAATAAATAAGGAATTTTTTGTAGTTGTAGTTGCAATAGTTTATGAGAAAAGTCAGTGAATTGAATTTTTTTCTGGGTTGGGTGAGGCTGACTGTGAGAAGCAATAATCAATTTTTCTAAACCAAACTTGGATTTAATGTTGGGTTTTGATCGATTTCGCATTTCAAAAGGGGCCGCAAGGTATCTCGAACCGAGTGGGAAATAAAACCTCTCAATAACTTCCTTCTGAATTTAAGAAATCATTAATTTTTTGTGGTCATTTTGATGGTTCTTTGGGTTTTATGTTTTTGAGTAAAACTAGGATTAAATGCTGTGCGGTTCAAATAAGTGGAGATTGCCATTGCGATTTACTGTTAGAGCGCTGTTGTGGTTTCAGACAAATTTCAAAGTTGCTCATGAAGCGATGTGATGTGATGATTTGATTGCAATTGCACACAAATTACCGCTAACAGATTGCTCTTTGAGAAATTGTGTCTTGACCCTCAAGATAGGTTTCCATGGCCTGCCTGCCTGCCTGTCGTCGTGTCATGTCCTGATTTTCCTCTACTTTTATCTAAAAAATTGAATATCGAGTTTACGTGTGAAGTGTTACAACTGGGATAAAGTCATAAGGCACGCCACGCACTTGAGAGTTATGAAATTGAAAGAAGCAAAAATGATTTCCTGTCCTGTCCCTCTCCTACAAAATGGAGCAGATTGAGGAAGTCTGATTTTGAGTGACATTTGTATTGTGAGAATTTCCACAATTGCGTAATATTGTTGTTACATATTTTTTTGCACTTTGCTCATTGTTTGCAAAGGATTTGAAAAACACGACAGAAAGAATGCTAACGGAAATCACCCGGACTATTCAGTTTTTCAAACATTTTATTCTACACTGAATTGATGGGAGAGACAGCCCCTGTCTTTTTATGACTTGGATTGGAGTTGCCCTCCTTCTTTCTTTTTTTTTATGTATTTTCAGATTGAAATCGTTGAGAATACATAAATTGAAGTGTGGTTTAATATGACTAGGATATGCGAGTGATGTGCGAATGACTTGTTTTGTGCAAAGTTCAAGTTGAATAAAATTGGCACTTGACTTCCTTGAATAAGTTGTGTTGCGCTGTGTTGAGCTGTGTGTGTCGGTCCCTCTCTCTCTCAGTCATGTTCTATTATTCTTCAATCACATTCTTCTTCTGGACTCATTCATATGAAAAGATATTAATATTTGTTCTCTTTTTTTTCTTTTGAAATTGCTAAACAGGGAAACAAACGGCGTATGCTTGTGAGGGAAGTATTTTGCGACTGGACTGTGAGCCGGGACGTGTAATTCATCTGATTCGAGCCATTTATGGAAGATTCTCAATCACAATTTGCAATGAGAATGGGAACACAGAGTGGAGTGTGAATTGCGGCAGTCCCAAGTCCATCCTGGTCCTCAATGGAACGTACGTCAGCACAACAATGATGTTTTTGGATTTTTCATTTTGCATTGTTGACATACTTTAAAGATTCTATTCTTTCACTCCTCTCTCTCTCTCTCTCTCTCGCAAGTCCATCTTTGGTAATTGCATTGTATTGCTCTGGACAGCTAGAAGAGCCTGGCAAGGAATGATCCGTCCAATCTTCAACGTGCATACATAGTGATAATAATAATAATAATAATAGTGGCAGTTATGGTTATACGTAGTTAAATATGGACATTTAGGCAAGCCAAGCTCTGGCTCTGGCCTGGCATGCTCCTCAAGTAAGTCCTAGTCCTGCCTCATCATAGCAGCAGGTTTGGGCCTGGGCTTGGAGTTAATAATGACACATCATCATTGTTGAGTGGACTGACTCTAATTGTGATGATGGGATGAGAAGATGAGGAGATCTTCTGTTCTATTCTCTCACTGATTACACTCGGGACTACTTGCTCCACACTTTAGTTCCTGTCTTTGTTACAACAACGAAGAAATGAGGAACACGTGATTGGGGATAGTAGTGAGTAGTAGTGAGTGATAATTCAACCCACCGTTTTCTTTTTTTAAAGAGCTTTTCATTGGCCTATAGAAGGTCTTAATGGTATTGACTGACTGACTGACGGACGGACGGAGGAACGGACGTAACACTAACACTCCAAACATTAACTCTACAACCACAACCGCCAGGCCCAGGCCAGGCCAGGCAGGCCGGATGCAGAGGAGAAGCTAGCTAGCTACTCTTAGATTATATAGTTGTTGAAGCTGAAGTCGAAGAGCAGAGCTCTCGGCAGCGGCACTGCAAAAAAAGAAGAACGAAAAAAGAATCAAACGCCAAGCAGAGCGGCGGAGGTTAGCTTAGAAGTTAGAAAAGGAAGGAGACGCCGGAGTCGAAGCGTTGAAAATAGCACTAGCGAATAGCGATAGCGGTAAACCTAAATGATGCTGCTGGCTTCGGATGGGAATGGAACAGATAGATTCTTTTCTTCATTCTTCATTCCTCATTTTTTTTTGTTAGGAGAATAAAAAGAGAGAAAAATGACCTATCATCATCGATAGTAATGTTTCCTTGGTTGGTAGTTTTTCTCTGGAAGATTGGACGTAAAGAACGGTCATAAGAATAAGAATTACGACGAGTATATTTGCTATTGCTGCTGCAACTGCTGCTACTGCGAGGCACAGAAATCGGCAATCCAATGAAAGAAGGAAATCATCCTTGGCTTGGTTTGCAAACCGGTACGGTCGGTGATAAGATGGGAGTGTTTTTTATTATGTTATGAGAGAGCTGAGAGGATTGAACGGTTTTGCTTTGCAGCAGAGCAGAGCAACAGAGCAATGATATTGTTGTGAAACTTAGACCAGGCAGTTGAGCTAAAAATACATATTCCATTATTGAGCATTTTATTGATTTCGGTTAAGAGGGCATTTAACGTCAATCAAATACAAACGGTGGAAAAGTACAAAGACGCAGACACAGTCAGGGTTACTTACCTTACTGCATGCTGCACTTGTGCTTACATATTTGATATCTTCTTCCACCAAAATGGTATTAGGTCAATTAACTTGGATTTGGAGTAGGGTAAAATATTATGGCAATTGCAATAATATCCGTCAGCTTAAATATTGGCTCAATTTAATTGCGCAACTTAAACGAGACGAGAATATTGATTTGGATTTGCAAACGTTTTTACCTTTTAAGGATTGTTCTGTTCGTGCAGCGGATTAGACTTATTGTGCATTATGTGCATGAATGCAATGTTATTTTGGGCAAGATTTTTTCAAATTGCAATGAAAATGGTAATGGTTTTCCGTAACTTGACTTTGGCTTCAAATGTCGGAGTCGGGTCAGGATGTTGATGATAAAATCTAACGTCAGGGCTGAGAAATTAAGATGGATTCTATTGTATAACATTTGTATAACAGTTGTTCCTTTGTTTGAATTGTGTGCAGCAGTAGCAGCAGAATGAAAAAAAAAATATTGCAAGAGGTGTTAGTTTTGAATCCGTAATGCTAATATTCAGATGAATTTCGATGATTCATTTTCGGCGGACTGTTTGTTGTTGCCTGTTATTTTATTGTGTTAGATGACTTGTCCCGTAGGCCGAAAAATACCTCATGCATTAAATGCCCTGCTCTCATTAGTTCAACTTTAAGCGTGTGACTTTTTTATTTATTTAATTTTGCTCGAGGGTTCCGAGTTCATTTTGTTGGAACAAAGTCAAGCTTTGAGAGCTGACTGAGTCTGTTCGGTGAGTCTGTTCACTGCTCTGTTCTGTTCGTATTTTTTTTGATTACTCATACACTTGCACATTGAGTTCGAGTTCATTCCTTATTCTGTTTCAAGTGTGATTTTATAATAATAAAAAAGAAAAGAGTAGCTTGGCTTAGAATAATAGAATGAAGGTAGGAGAGAGAGAGAGAGAGAGAGAGAGACAGAGAGAGGAAATGAACAAGAGGGTCTCTCAAGAAGGTGTTGTATTTGTAACTTCCGCGTGAGATGAGATGAGTTCAATTTTCATTGTTGCAAACTGTGAACTGTGTGCAGTGTTAAACTTTTTTGCTGTCTTTTTTTTTTGGTAGGTGTAATTACCAGAGAAGTTGCAGCGTCATGGCAAGTACGAAGACATTCGGTGACCCTTGCCCTGGAACTGTGAAGTACTTGGAGGTGCAGTATCAGTGTATCTCAGGTGAGAATAATTATTATGAATCCTAGTTTTTCTCTTGAATCCCATTTATGACGCTGACAAGTTGACGATGGATGGATGAAGATCTGCTTTCTGCTCCTGCTGATGGACCGCTTTTCACATGTTTTCACACATTCTCGGAGATTGAGTCGATCCGATCGGCTCCTTTGTTTAGTTTTCATTCTGAGAGCTTAGGAATTTGTAATTCTTGCGAAAATGATTGATTCACGAACAGACCGACTGGCTGGGAGGCTTGGTATGAGGCAAATAGGATTGGCGGATTGGGTTGTAGTCCTGGGGTGCCAGGCGTTAGGTTTTGGCTCTTGGTTATAATTAGGATTATAAAGTCGGGTTGTTTGTGTAGCTGGGAAGAATGGGGAGAGTGGAGAGTGGATGGAATGTGTGTGTCCTCCTCCCAGTGTCCACATGAATTAGAATTGGAATTAGATTAGTCTCCCGGACATGGTCCGGGCGGAAGTGGCGTGAGGAAAGTTTATATTTTGGGACCCAATCCCAAACCAAACTAAAGTTTAGGACCCAACCCCCAAAAATCGTTAAGCATTGCATATTCACCAGCAACTTTTTCATTGAATTCTGAATCGTTTGAAATAATTTAGTCAAGACTTTAAAATACGTCCCCAAATGTTGTTAATCTTGATGGGGAAGGGGAGCTAGAGAAAAATCCTGAGCTATCTCTCCGTAAACCCTCCAAGGCACGCCACAGAAGGATGAGATAGGATCTAGGAAAGCATGTATGGTTAGAGGAGATTAATGATTAGGTTAAACTGGAAATTATAATTCCGAGCATGACTTAGATTGCGCAGAGTGTAAATGAGTTTGTCATGTTCGTTCATGTTCGACTCACACCTCACTTCTTTTACATTCAACTACTACTACGAGACTAGGACTTCGACTAGGACCAGGACTGCCGACTTCTACTACATAGTTTCAATAGTTTGGAGTGAGCCAACTAAGAATTTAGGCAGGGACCCAGGCAGGGAACCAGCTAACGTCTCAAAGTTTAATATTTTTTTTGGTCATCCCATGATGTGAAATGTGATGTGAGATGAGACAATTTATTTTTGCTCAGAGAGAAAGAGATAGAGAAGGTAACACATGCTGAGGCTGACTGAGTTGACTTGACTTGACTTGAGTCTTGGAGTTTGTAAAGTAGTGAGTAACCTGAGTTTTGAATTTAATATGCGAAGGAAAAGTCTTGTCTTGCCTTGTCTTGAGGTGTTGAGGTGGAGGGTAGAGGTGTGAGGAGTGAGCTCAATTGAAAATGAGATAAGAGAATCAAAATAAGAAAGAGTTTAAAACATGAATTAGGTGTTGTGTGAAATCTCACGACCAAGTCAAAGTTATGTATACAGACAGGAGAGAGAGAGAGAGGAATACGAAGATGAAAAAGAAGAGGACGACGAAGTTTGGTTTGGAGAGAAGTTAGTAGTCGTAGACGAATGACATTGTAAAACTGAGTCAGGCCAACTAAATTGGATGACTTGAGAAACTTTGAAAAAGAAATTAATGAGGGTGACGACAAAAGAGAACGGATGGTTTCGATCCAGGGATTTGAAGGTGTGGCTGAACATAGGAATTTCTCAAGTAGGTACTTTGAAAACAACTCAAGTTTAGATCACGTTCCCTGATTCTGATTCACATTTCCAGTGTGGTGTTGTATTCAGGGAGACGAAAGTCCAAGGAACGAAGATCAGAAGAGGGAGATGAGAAACTAGGAATTTAACGTTCAAACAATCATTCAGATTGTTTTTAGTAGGTGGGCCGTGCCGTGGGCCGCAGCGAATTTATTTGTTTTTGGGAATTTTGGCAAAAACAATTTTACTACACTTTACACTTCTCTCCAAGTCATTCATTCATAACAAGCCCAATGCAACGCTCAACGCGGTCGGTGGAGAAGTTCGTACAGCCACAGAGTTTGTGGGTTCCTCGAATTCTCTTCTAACTAGAATAACTTTAGGATGCTGAGAGCTGAGCTGAGGAGTGGAGTATAAATCAAAACATTTGAAATCTTCTCTTGAATGAAATATTTATTTATTAGTTCAGGTCAGGTTGGTTCTAAACTTGAGAAGCTCACCAAACTAAAGTACACAAAATAGTTGATTTTAATTGCATGTCCTGCTGAGTCCAATTAAAAGTTAATGAGCAAACTATGAGCATAATTGCACTGCATTGTCCTCTCATCTGGAGTAACCCTTGCCTTGCAAAGAATTTTTAGGCTTGCCTTCTAACCAGCCGTCTTTGCACGACCAAAAGTGTTTTTGTTCAAGATTCAGGATGCGGCGTGCTCGTGCTAATTTATCATTTAGTATTTGTTGATGCGTAATCCCAAGATCTTATGGTTGAGCCGAAACAAATCCCTGGACTTTTGTGGTTAATACTCTTGCAGCTCTCGGGGAATCCTGGTCCTGGTCCTGGTCTTCGGAGTGGCTGAATGTTCCATGTGTTTAGAATACACAAAATCCGCTATCATTGGATCAAAGTCACGCATTTAGCAGATTGCCAGGGGAAAATGTTGACTTTTCTCAGAGCTGTGCAATTGCGCTGTCTGATGCTCTGCTGTACGTACGTACGAATGAGAAATTTTGGTTTCAAAACGGTTTGAGTAATTTAAGTTAGTTTGCAATTCGCGAAACGAAATGAAATCTAAATTATGGCAAGTGGGAATTGATTAATTTAAATCTGTTGGCCTGAATATTTAGAGTGGAAGGTAAAGTAATAAAGTAAAGTATGGCCCGAAGCTTTTGTTAGTAGAGCTAGATGAGATGAGGAACAACTCAGAACTCACCTCACCTATGTCCATCAAGGAAACGAACCGAACCGACCCACACCAGTTGATTTAGGACTTTGTATCAGAAATGTTTGCTGACACTTCAGCCTGGTGTGTGTAATTCGTTTTAGAATCATTTAGCACTTGAATCATTTTTGGCGTTAACAAGGTAGATGTATGCATGTTATGTTTGTGGCTTAATGGGCAAGACAAGTTGATTAAGAAGGAGACATGCTGGTTTTACTGTTGTTGACGAGATTCTGAGAGGCAGAGGACCACAATTCAATTGGATTTGATTCATGGAGGACGAAAGAGACTTTTAAAATGACACTCGGTTGGGCTCAGACAGTTCAGAGTCAGGTTTTGTTGTCTGTTGCCTCCTTGTTCTCTCTGTTTTATTTTATGGTCTTGCATGCATATGGCCTGGCCTGGGCCTGAGAGTCAAGAAAATGCGGTGTGTTTTATGTCAGGATGGAATGGAAGTTGGTGCTCTTACAAGTGCCTACTAAATATTTTGTGCTCTATCAACTCTTTTAATGGATGAGAGAGGAGTGCAGTGCAGTGCAGTGGAGGTAGGGCAGACGGGAGTATTTAAGCTATCAGTCAAAAAAGCCTGTCCTTGTCGTCCTTTGGGATTGACTTGTTGTGTTCAACTCTTGGCTAATAGCACTTGTTTAGTGTCACCCTTCATCCAATCCCACAACATTCCTCTCTGCATACAAATTGCAAATCTCTGCTAGCTTGGCTTGACTCTCACACTGCCTTCACAACTGAACGTGTTATGTGATCTCTGAATCTCTGTCTGTGGATGATGTTATGTGAGCCGAGGCTCGTAGTGTCGGATTTCTAGGTTAAAGTGCTCCTCCGACTGCCAAAACATTTGCCAAATGCCAAGCCAAACGTCAAGTTGAGTGCTTCTTCAGTTGCTCAGTTGCTGCATGGGCTGCATGCACCAGCACTAGCCCGACTGACTAACAGTTAGGCACATGCTAATTGAGCGATGATGGTTGAGAATGCAAAATTCCACAGATTGGAATTTTAAACAGGTTTTGGAATGCAATTTTAATTGATTCGTTTTTTTTTCTTTCTTATCATATTGCAGCGAGTTCCTTAACTTCCACGACTCCTCGCAGCGTTCCAGGAGGGAGACCGAATTTAATCTCTCCGTGGTTAACCCCGTCCAGCCCGAATGTCCAAGATAACAAATCAAGCGGAGGTGGGAGCAGCAGTAGTAGCACGAGTACAAGTAAAAAGGGCTTAGTTCCCAGTCACAATGAAGAGCCCTTGGCCCCAGGAATGGTTCCCTACCTGTCGGGGTCAGGTGGAAATCAGTCGTCGATTTATATACCCGGTGCTCCGTCGTCAGTAGACTTTGATACTCAGTCAGCAGTGATTGTGACAACGACGTCAACAACAACTTTGAGTCCTCTTCAAACTCTTTCAACTTCCTCAGCAAGTGGCGTCCAAGCGGCAATGAAACCTTCAAATGCTAATGAGGAAGAGCGTGAGAGTGATGTGGGGGGTGCGGGTCTTTCCAATGACAATGAGTATAAACATTGGGGGGTTGGGGAGGGCTTAGAGGTGACAGAAACTACTTGGGATTGGGCTCAATTTGAGAAACCAAAGGACAGTGAGTCAGGGGCAGGGGCCGGAATGGATGGAATGTGGCTGGACAAAATGGCGGAGAATTCGTCGCCGACGCAGAGTCCATTTCCACTTCCGACACAGAATAGTCATCATGGGTCACAGGGTGATCGGGAAGTCGAGAGGGGTTATAATCGGCGACCTGCACCAGGTAAGACTTAAGTTTGTATTTTATTTTGGTCGGAGGATATTTTGTTCAGCGTTCCCATTAGGTATTACTATTATACTATTGGCCCGCACTTGCATAAACTTGAAGTTCAAGAGGATTAATATGCCGAATGCCGACCATGCCCCGAGTGATTAAATTTTGTGAGCGATAGATTTCTTTGATCATTCAAATCATAGGGCAACGCACTCCCCTTTGATTTCAAATTCTTAGCTCAAAATATTAAAGGATTTGTGCATTCCTTGTCATAATGAAAATATTTTGTGACATGAAATATAATGGAAGGCTTGCTGGGGCTGGTGATTGGACCAGAGGCGAAAAGGTTAAGAAATCCTTCCTCGCGATTTATTCTGTTTTCCTTTGACTTGTAGCCCTCTGGCAAATTTGGCTTGCCTTGTTCGACCACCTGAGTAAATGTAAAGAAACTGTTGGATTCGTAAAATGATTAGAGATGAAATGAAAAGTTAATTTATCGCAAATGCAGACAGACAGAACAAGAGTAAGAGAATGAAGATGGAAGGAAGGAAGGCATACCCGACCGACGTGCACTGTTTGCTACACAAAAAGCTTTCAAGCCTTTCACTGACTATTGTTCTTTGTGAATTTTAGACTCAAGTCGAAACATTGGGAAAGAGTATTGCGGAGCGAAATTGGATCGTGGAATGTTTTGGAATTGGACGAGTATGGGTGAAACGGCACGGCAGCCTTGTCCCGGTGGTGCCTCAGGACTTGCCAAATGGAGATGTGTTGAGAATCCACAAAATAATAACCTGCCCATGTGGTACCCAGACTCTCCTGATCTCAGTGACTGCAAGTCTGCCTGGTTCCTTAGTCTCCAGGTATGAACTGAACAACCCTGCCAAAACCCATCCAACTTTCATTTCATAACTAACTACTCTCAGAGAACTTAGAACTAAGAAGAACATTTTGTAAACCGAATACCTTGTGTAAATTTGATACTCAAACACACATGGTTGTTGTTTACGATGGAGAGGCGTGATTGAGATCTCATGGGTCCTTAATGATTTGGTTGACTTACGAATGGTTCGCCTCTCGTTGAGTGAGTGAGTAGTTGGGAGGAAATTGTATTTGGATGTGTGTGATAATGTGACCCTAAATCCGCCGACTTCCGGTTTTTGTAGAAAAACTTTTTTTTTCTCCTGCCCCAGCCCCTGCCTGCTCTCTCCAGTAATGATGAGGGCGTGACGCGTGAATCTGAGAATGGAATCTGAGTCCTCGTCGTTTCTCGTTTTGTTTGTGTTTGTAAATGTGAGAGATGTAGTGATGTAGTGATGAGGATGTTTCTCAAAACTGGATGCTGGAGATATGCTGATTTTCTTATACATGTTTATATGCTTATGTATTCTCATTTGGGTTTTTTTTTGTAGATGATGTTGGAGGACGACAAGATTTCCAATGTGGCGAGTGATTTGGTTCAAGTGACGAGTACGAAGCAGATGTATGGTGGGGATATAGCCTCGGCCGTAAAAATCATCAAAACCATTGCCTCTAGAATGAATGATCAGTTGCGGAGTGTGGCTAATCAAATGAGCCGAGAAGACTTGGCTGCAGAGCTTCTCCAATTGATTTTAGATGCTGGAAGTAATCTATTAGAGAAAGCAAAACTTGATCCATGGAGAGACTTGAGTTTTTCAGATCAAATGGCAAACGCGACGGCACTCCTCGTCGGGCTTGAGGATAATGCCTTCCTTCTTGCAAATGCAGTCAACGCAGAGAAGACTCTGAGGAAATCTGCAAAAAATATTCGTAAGTTTTTCTTCTCTTTTTTTCGCTCTCTCTCTCTCACTTTCTTTCTTTCTTCATCTTAATACTCTAACCCAACTTCTTACGCCTCTAAATCCCGACCCTATGTTCTGTGTCATGTCAACTCAAGTCTTGTCTAGTCTAGAGTCTGGATTCTTCTCTGGATCTGAATCTCTGACGAACAAGTTTTTTTTAGTGCGGAAATTCCCTCTCTTCCCTAAATTCAGTTTGCGTAAAGGTTTTCTGTTTTTTCTTTATCAGCTCAATTTTCTTTTTCCTGTTTCTCCGTCCTCCCATCTTATCTTATCCTAATTTGGCTGGAGTGAAGGAAGTGAAGTGCCCCCGGTTTTTTTCTCTCAATGTTTCCGCTTTTCCTCGAACTTGTCAAAGCTCCGGACCTACCTCTGACATTTCATTACTTTCACAGTTTTTTTTGCTCTTCTCTTCTTCTTCTTCTGGTTTCCTTCCAGGACTTTATATTGCGGAAATTCCGCTTTCGTTAGTTTTTTTTTCTGTTTTTACCTTGTTTTTACCACTTCCTTTCCTCTCTGGTTTCCAATTTGTTCATGTGGAATGTTTGGGTGAGATTCGGGAGTCTCTACTTTTGTTTACTTCTCAGTACCTCAGACTTCAAATTCGAGTTGACCTGCTAGGATCCGCAGCCACGGTTTCCTTCCACCTATGCTTTTAGTTTTTTTCGCATTGAATCAGTGAAATGTTGGTTGAGCTCTCATGTTTGATTTTCCATTTTGCAGTAACCATGATTTACGCAATTGAGGCGAGTAATGTACGTGAAATTCATTTCCCTTCGGAGTCAACAGATCATTGGGGTCGAATGGGTGATGTATTGACTATGCCAGCCGAAGCACTTCAAGAGAATAGTGATGGTGGACTTGTGCGACTCGTCTGCTTTGCCTACAATAACTTGGAGCATGTAAGTTCGTTCTTCTCGTCTTCTACTCTTCGAGCAGCTCGACATTCTCGAACTCAGACTCAGAGTCTGGGCTAGAACTAACACCTCCATATTTATTCCAAGCACACCGCCCGACTCCACCGACACCAGCTCAGAGAATAGGATCGGATTTTGTGTGTGCGGAAGGCATTGTGTCCGCGTGTATGAAAGCATTAGGCACCTTCAGAGTAGTTGACAATCCTATTTATTAAAGCGTATTTGCCATTCCGTCCCAACCATTGTCCGTCCTCCGGAGCAACTTGAGGGAAAAGCATTGTACAAGTAATTTAAGCAAAAGCAATGGAATCTAATCGATTTAGAAGCTTGAGCAGCAAACATGCTATATTGGTTCCTGCGAGGCATTGAGTAACTAATGCAATGCTCTCTCCTAAAGTCTTTTGAAGTGTCAGCTCAGTTCCCTTCTCTTCAACTCTAGCACATACATCATCCTGTAGTCACACTCATTCAAGAGTTTTTGACTAATTTGTCTTGTCATTCAAAATCCATGCTTTCAAACACTCACCCCCACACACACAACTAGTCTTCTTTCTAGTCCTCGTAACTAGCAGTTAGACTCAGGCCTAAGCAGCCCAGGACAAAGTCAAAGCTATCAAGTTGACTCGGTCCGTTATATGTACGTCTAGTCTAGGCTAGGAGACATGATTTGATTCGATGAGACACACACACGTTATGATTTGATGTGGTCAATTGAATTTGAAATTAGTCGGATGAATGAGCAAGTCAAGAGAGAAGAGATTAAAATTAAAGTGTTTGATGGATGGAATCTTATTATAGAACATGATTTTGATTTTGATTTTGATTTGCAAAGGTTCTCCAACCGTTGGAGCCTCAAGAGGCGGAAGTGCGGAAATTGGTCAACTCTCGCGTCATCTCAGCCTCACTCAACCAGGGGCGACACATTCAATTAGCTCTACCTGTTCATTTGACTCTACGTCATTTGTGGTTGGACAACGTGAGCAATCCGCAGTGTGTGTTCTGGGACTACACGCTCAAGTAAGGAAGGACAAATTTATACACCGCTGTTATTATTTTTTTGATCTCAAATGTACGATTTTTATGTCCTTGTACCATGGACTTAAGACTACTGAGTGCACCAAAAAATCCTCCAACTTTTACCAAAATGATTGAGTGTAAAGTTATGTCGAGCCGTGCAAAGTGCAAATATTTGGACACATTGTCATTTGAAATGTGGGTGCATGCCTACGAGCAATCATTGACTACCTTGCCTTGGTTTGAACTGCCCTGGACTCCACCAAAGACCAAACTGAAGTGTATTGTTCTGCAATGCATTTGGCTTTCTTTTCGGGAGCAAAGCTATTAAGATAGGAGTGCATTTAGTACACGTCTAGTAGTAGTAGTTGTAGAGCGTAGATTTGGATTTACATTGCGTCAAACATTGTTGGAGTTTGTAAAAGGGCAGCTATTAAAGTGAAGGGAAAACACCTAGGGAGAATGCGAATTGTTATTTTGTTATTGGTGAGCAGAGAGCGGGCAGGGCCAGACCTAGGTGCGTGCTTGTATTGTATGTGTATTTATAGTTTTGGATGTAATCTCCAAGTCAATCTCTCATTTGTCAAAGTCATGCATAAGCAAAGCACACACGTTGCCTGCCTGCCTGCCTGCTACGTACGTACGTAAGAACCTAGATCTATTTGCCATGATTAGAGGGTAGAAATGAAATAAATGAAACTGAGAAAGACTTTTTGCCCATTCAAAAACCAAACCAAGGCAAAGCCCAAGTACTTTTTGGCTCATGGCATGCATGTCATGAAATATCGAATGAAATGAATGCCTACGATTTTTTTTCGTTTTTTTTTGGTTATACATAGAAAAAAAATATAGTTTTTTCATGTTTTTTTTGCGCTCTCATGTTCCAGTGCCTGGTCAGAGGAAGGCTGTCGACTTGTCAAAACGAATCGGACTCATACAGAGTGTCAATGCACGCATTTAACGAATTTTGCAATATTGATGGACCTTCAAGCGCCACCCAAACATCTCCCTATTCCACAAATGTTGCAGGTGAGTGGTTGTTTTTTTTTCTTTGGTCTTTCTCCGTCCGTCACCCTTTCCAGTTTTTCCGCACTCTCGTCGTCGGCGTCGTCGAGTCGTCGGTTCCCCCGAAAAGGACTTGATGGCAAATATAGTTTGACTTGTTATGTACCTTATCGCTTGACACAATCAGCGTGTAAATCAACTCGTACTTGTAATGAGTTATCAACATGATGTGATATGGGACGGTTTTCTTTCTATTTATGACATTTTTTTCTTTGCTTTCTCCACAGGTTCTAATGTACGTGGGCTCTGCTGTGGTGATTCTGTGCCTTGTCTTCACATTGATCATAACTCATTTCTGCATTCACGGCAAAGTAAGTTTTTGACGATGTTTATTTTTTACTGAAGGCTGCTACGGTGGTAAAGTTACTTACCCGTCTGTCTCGTCCATCGTCGTCCGCGTGTTGTGCATTTGTCAGGTTTTGAACTTTATTTTGATGTAAAGGGTAGGCAGGCAGGGAATGAAATGGAAGGCAAGGCAGGTATGGATGGATGATGTATTTGATTACGGTAGGTAGGTGGGTAACTCCCACGATTAAATGACAGCACGGAAACGAAATGAAAGAACCTCGAGTTTTTCTACCCGTTCGTTCGTTTCGTTCTTCAATCTTGTGTTCTCTTTCGCCTTCCTGAATTTATTTTGAGAGGTTTCTCTTGCTTGCGTGGCAGGCAAGATAAATGGGGGGTTTGAAAACTTTTTAAATTCATATTAATCAATATTTTCTTTTCGATGTTTATCTTTAGAGACGTTCATTTAGTGTTGGGACTATGCGTGCCGCGTGCGCCTAACATTTAACGGTTGAATCTTCACATTACTCTCTAGCAACAGAATGGAGATGGGGATTTGTGCTGATTGAGCATTTGAGTTGCTTGCAATGAAGTGAATTCAATTTCTTAGCAGAGACGCAAAATTTGCAGAAAACGCACAAACGCATCGAAATGTGCTACTAGTTAGTGACTGAGCTTAGGTTTTAGGCTTCAAGTTTTCTCACAAATAGTGAAAGTTTGAAATTGAACTGACTGACCGAGACTCGCAGCGCATCTGTCTGACTGCAAGGCTTAGATAGGATTTTGTATAATTATTAATGGTAGTGGTAGGTAGTAGCTGAAGGCAGTCATGTTAAGAAACTACAATTAGATCTTAAATCATTTATCATCGACTTGTTTAAGACGTTTAAATTATCTCTAAGAAAGTGTGCTGCACGAATTCTGTGGCTGAGTCTTTCAAATCAGAGGACGAGTATAATTAAAATTCAACCTGTTCTGCAAATAGGTTTTCCAAACAATGATTCTCAAGAATTTGTTCATCTGCATCCTGATTGGAGAAATCATTTTCGTGTTTGGAATCCATGAGACTCAGAAGCCATGGGTTTGTATGCCAATCGCACTGCTGGAGCACTACTTTGCCCTAGCCTCATTTTTGTGGCTATTCCTTCACGGTAAGCGAATTTTTTTTTCTTCTTTTTTTTCCATTTTATTCAAGTTCCAGCCAGCTGGGCTCGGGTTTTATTGTGAAAGTGTAGCGACTAACATGATTTTTATTTTGGCATGCTCAGGATTCCATCTCCATTTGATTGTGGTGGAAGCCGCCGAGAGTGGATTGTCTCGCCAACTGTGGTACTATGGTGTCTCATATGGTTCACCTGCCATCGTCGTTCTCTTGTCCTTTTTGTTGGACCCTCGCGGTTACCGCAGTGAAAATTACTGTTGGATCCAAACCAGTTTTGCTCTCCTCTGTTTCGTCGGCCCTGCCGTCGTTGTTGCACTCGTAAGTTTCAATTTCTTCAAATGAAATTTTCAAATAAAAATCGATTAGCGGAAAATCCAATGAGCTCTGACCTGGAGTAGTCCTAGTAGTCCTGGTCGATCACGAAGAGAAAAAGGGCGGTTGGAATTGGAATACACATGTACTCCTTGTACTCGTGCAAATTATGTCCAGAGCAGTATTGGATTTAGATTCTGGCTAGATTGTTCCTCCCTGCCCGCCTGCCTGGCTTTGAGTGTTATTATAGTCTGTAAACAAATCTACTTCTCACTCGTGCTTTGCATCTGTTCATTGATTTTGCACAACCCGTGTGAGTTAGAGTTGACTTTATGGGCTTTTCCAATAATCGATTTCTTTAATCCCAGCCACAGGAGCAGATCTCAGCCAGATCCCCACAGACAAGGGAAAAGTGCGAATCCCAACTGTGTGCGAATAAATGTCCTCTTTAATCTTCCGTTGTAATTATTTTAACCAAAACCGATCGGGAGAAGTACTATACTACTACTTTCACGGGTCCCCAATTTCTGGCCCAGTGGATTTAATCACCTTGAGTTTTAATTACTCGAGTAAGTGAAAATGACACCGGGGATTTGGTTCCCACTTACTTGTGATAGCGTGCGCCCTGGCCCTAGCCCTCGCCGTGGCGCTCACGTAATTTAAAGTCATTTGAGCGAATGTAACGTCATGTTCAACTCAGAGAAAGAGTCCATGTCCAGTTCAATTCTATTCGTTAGCTACGTCTTCGTCGTCGTTGTCCTCGTCGTAGGCGGCGGACGAAGTGTTGAGGTTTTCGTCGTCTTTTGACCAAGTTGTTGCGTGGCACCACTACCACTCACACTTTGTCCCCTCTTAAGCACGAGGAAGGAACCGTGCGGTGCACTGACATGTACACCTCCTTCAGGGCTAAAAATATGTCATGGATCAATAGAGGCATGTTATAAAATGTGGACGTTACAAGATTTTATGAAATCATAGGCCACAGCTGCTGTGTTGCTGTTCACGTCCTACAAAGTGTGTGGACTCCTCTCTGCAATGCCGAAGAAACCGAATGATGACAAGGCTCTTTACACGTACACTGGGTAAGTTCATGTTTTTAGCTCACCTTCCTTAGATTCCACGCTCTGGACGTCTGAGGATGCCCGAGAATGTGTGTTTTGTTGTGTTGTGTTAATATTTATCTTCCCTCTCAAAAGTTTTGTTGATTAACTTTGCATGTCTTTTCCGAACTCTTGGAGTTTTTTTGTGGATGAATGGGAGCTGAGCTGGGCAAAGCTAGCTCAGATCCAATGTTATTGTTTAATGGTTCACCAAGGATTTGTAACGGTGATGATGATGTCGCCGATCATGATAATGAAATTCTTTCTCTTTTTTTTTGCTCTCCCTGTGTTTGATTTGAACGACTAGGACGTGGCTCCGTGGAAGTCTTCTAATCCTAGTTTTCCTCACATTGTCATGGACACTGAGACTTCTGGACTTGGAGTCAGAGTCAACTGCATTATCCTATGCGGCCAGCCTAAGTCTAATGCTCCAAGGGGTTGCCATCCTAGTTTTCCACTGGATGAAAGCAGAGGACGTAAGTTAATCTTTTGCCTGAGCTTTTGAAAAATGAAAAAGTTTTTTTTTGAATGTGAAGTGGATTTAGGAGAAAGGCCGAGTCAACATATCTTAGGATTCCAGTTGAGTTTTTGAACTAGATCAAATTCCACTTTGCCTCAGTTGCAGAAAAAAAAATATTCGCAGTTCTTTCTTGTCCGTTTATCCTGGTGACAGTGGCAAAAGGATTTTTTTTGGTTGAAAGTTAAATTGTCACTCACTAGTTGGTAGTGGTAGAGACAGAGAGTCAAACGAAAAGACCTTTTTTTAACAAAGAATAGTCTGGGACTTGTCAATTTTGACTCACAAAAGAGAAAAGTTTATTCAGATTTTATTCGTGACATTTTTTGGTTTTGTGCGTTTGCCTTATTAGGTTAGTTATAGTCCTGGTGATTTTTGCTGGTGAGTTTATTTTGTGTGTCTTAGGAATTTTCATGCAAATTCACTTTCGTACATAGTTGCTCACATTTGCATAGCATGTGGTTAGTGCCAGTGCGAGTGCAGAGTTTGTATTGCGAAATGTGAAGATATTAATCTATTTGGAATAAGGTTTGTTAGTATACTATGTTTCGTAAAAGCGGTGAAGTCCAAGTGGAAGTGTAGGAGGCGAGTTCGCCAAACAAGGGACTCGGAGGCCATAATCCTTAAAATCAACCCAGCGGTTGGTCTTTCATGTTTCTGACGACTTTAGTTTTCCTTTATTTTCTGCAAATACAATTTCAAAGCGTTTTATTGTCCACGAGGACAGGCGGACGGACGGCAAGCAGGGACAACATTATTTAAATTTTGACTCGAGAGTGAGTTTGTTCAGCATTCTTCACGAGGCCAGCGTGGAGCCGCGCCGCAGTCAAAGTTCGAAATAATGATTTTGGTTCATGAATGTCATGTTTAATTGATTTTGGAATATTTGACTTGATTCCAGATGGTGGCAAGATTATGTGATTGTGGGAAGAGCTCAGGAACGAGTGAGACGGAGATGTCAACTCATTCCCAGCAGCAACTCCAAGGGGATCCAAGAATTATGCACGGCTCTGGCCCCGTCGAATCTTGTCACAATAACCATTTAACTCAACACGGGGTCATGGATGACTCTTGTCTCCATACGCTGAGTCGGCAACCGATTGACCTTAGAAATCATGAAAGTATCTACGCCAAGCAGTTGGCTGCTGTGGGCATTCAACCATCACTTGGTACATAACATAATCTCCTCTCTGTTCTCGTCGTCTTCCTATTCACATTCATATTCGAATTAAATATTCAGCATCTTTGCGTATGTCATTGTTGAGAATATTTTTTTTGCTTTTGGTTGTCCAGGTGGAATGCCAGGTCATCGCTACGTTGGTGACGTTGGAGGAGTGTTAGGCTTGTACAGTAAAGGAAATCCAGGGTTGGAAGGAAGTTGGACGAGAGGTAGTAGTTACTCAGACATTCGCAATATGGGATATCATCATAGGAGCGACCCTGTGTATGAAGAAATAGAAAAACCCATGTCACCACGAGCTTCCGTTTCCGATCTCTCCGAAGATGATTCCCACCTCTACCCGCACGACGTTGACCTGTACGACAGAAATTTGTATTGTCAACAGGTAAGAGTCTGCTCTAGTCTCTGGGTCGGGTCGGAAGATAAAAATTCTATTTCATTTCATCTAATCTTGAGTCCTGGAATAATGCGTACGTATTTGTTTTTCAATTCAGCCCAGAGGAATCCCTCACTATCATCATCGCCATCACGGGAGTAAAGATAGAAGAAAAGGTGATATTGTTCTTCAAGGTGAAGCCGCCAATCCGCTGCTCAATCGACTTCATCAACCCCATCACGCACATCAGAATCAAATGATGCAACAGCAGCAGCAGCATCAGCAACAGGCAGGACACTATACGTCGCGACACAGAATGCCGTCGGATCACCTTCATCATGTGTCGATGAAAGGTCTTCATCAAGATGAACATATTTTACAGAATGTTCACATGGTTTAGCACTTAAGAATTTATATCGCAAAGGAACAGATCGATTAATTATGCTTAGGGCGAACACAAATTAATTTTAAATTTTAATATATGTAAGCATTTGTACTAAATCTCGACCCGAGATGCTCATCGACTTACAGAGCAGAGCAGCTAACGGGAAACTTGTTTAGACTGATTCTTTTTCATTCTCTACTCTAACTCATTGTTTTACACTATTTTCTTTTGAGTTCTGAGAGTGTTTTATTTGTTTTTGAGAACTCAGCACAGACCAAATACGTGACGAGAACGCGAAACTCAATCTTAAGTTTCCAAAATGATTCTGTTTTTTGACTCTTTCAATTGAGTATGTATTGGATGAATTGTGTTTTGTGGAATATGCAGATATAGAGTCTATTGCAATTCTTGTTTTTTTTTTATACAAACACCAAACCTAGTTGTGCTATTGTAACGAAAGTTATTTGTATACATACCCGAAGAAACCCCGAGTGTTTATGAGACGAATGGAAACTTGTTTTTAATTGCAATTGGATGAACAATGTGCAGAGTGAAAAGAGTAGAAACGAAAGTGTAATTGGACTGTGTAAATAGTTGGGTAGGCAGACATGGAATGGAATGGAAGATGATTTGGAAGACAATATTTTGCTGCTTGCTCCGCGCTCCTTCACCACACCACCACTTTTCCTCCCGAACGGATACTCTCTTGAGGCAATCAACCCAACCGAACCTCCACCAACTCCAACCTAGCCAAGAAAACTCAAATCCCAAAAACTCAAGACTCGACTCGACTACTGGAAATGGAGACAAGTCTTTGAGAGTGAGATTTTTACTGGTGTCTCCCTCCAAAAAAAAATTCCCTAAACTTTTTGCAAGAGCAAGTGTGTGTAGGAAGGACGGGACGGAGAAAGCGAGCCGTGCCGTGAAGTGTGTGGAGAAGTGAAAGTAGAATTACATAAAGTGTGAAAGACAAAGTGAGTGAAAGTCCGAATGTAATGGACATGTGACGCAGTGAAAGTCTCCCCCTTTCCCCCCGGTGGCAGTGGCTGTTAGCAAGGTAACATATTAGGTAGAGAAGAGTGTGTATTTTTCTCGTAACTACAGCAAGAACTACACTACAGACGCAGACTGGAAAGCGTCTGTCCTACCCCTATTACTGTACACCTAGAAATGAATGTTATTTTATGTTACCATGTGCTAGTTAGTAAATTTTTTTCTACTCCGACTCAACCTCCTTTCCCCTTTCGACTGCTCTGTGAAAGTTAAGAGGAAGAGAATTTCCCCACGTAATAGAAAAAGGAAGAAGAAGAAGACGACGACGACGACGAAGGAAGAAATGGAAACCAAACTAGTTTCCCCGTAAATGACAGGCGAAATTAAGGGAGAGGAAGGGAAAGGACGTAAAGTAGCTGGTATTTATTACCGACGTTCTCAGTTTTTTCCGGCTCTATTTTTTTTTGTGGCTAGTCCCAAGTCCAGGGAATCGGTTTAGAGTGAACCCAGTGTTCCAGTGTATTGGCGGGATTAAGTCTTCCCTTGACGTTTACAGAGCACGAAATGGACTGGCCCAATTCTGAAATCGATTCCATTTAGTTACCTACTACTGCTACTTGAAATTAATCAATAGCTCTGTTTAACATTCCTCCACTTGTAAACTCTTCTCGGTGGGAGTCCTCCAGGGAAGATTAATCAGAACAAACGTTTATTTAGTAACTGGAATTGAAGACTAGAGTTTAGAGTGCATTTTGACATGGCCCAATGCAATGTCTGCCTATGAGTCTGTCTCATGACTGGATTTGCCCATTACAGCAGCAATGGATAGAAAGTAATCAGAATTCCAATTAAGAAATGCCTTTGGCATTTGCTGGAAAAGGGAATCCCCTTTGTGGCCTGATTATTCAATAAATTTCAGAATTATGAAAATACTTTGCATTTGCATTGGCCAAAACCAGTCGAAACCTCGATAAGTGCGATAAATATCTTGTACTTAAGTCTAATTTGAAGTCAAATGTTTATGTTTTACTTTGTTTAATTACACATTTAAATCACAATTTCATTTTTTCTAATGCAATTCTCTGGTGTTCAAAGTCCGATAGCTAATACAATTCGTGTTTTCCTTGCAAAATAGTCGACTAACAAGCCACGGCCCGACCCCCAGCCCCAGCCCCAGATCAATTCCTAACCTAACTTAACCCCTCATTTTTATATGAAACGGAGGAAAATGTTTCCCCATTAATTAATTAATTACTTTTTATGTTGGTGATTTACTGATTGCGTTGTGCCATCCAATTTTATGTAGTTGGTAAATGTATACGTAACGCTAAGTATAATTTTTACAAGTACTGAATAAAAAGCATCACCGAAGAAAGAAATGGTTGGTGGTGACATTTATGTACGTAAATATGAAGTGTCTCTTTATCTTCGCTCTCGTTATTGCATGCACGAAGTTTATGCTATGCAGTCGTTCTGTCCGTCCGGGTCGGCTCTGGAGGTCGCAATACTTGATCAATTCACTTGAGAATTTGCATGGGTCATCAGCAGCTCCAGTTCTTCATGGGTGTTCGGGGCATCAATATCTACCCCCCCCCCCACACAAGGGGTATTTGGCAATAGAAACC
>JAQGCM010000010.1:0-66277 GCA_034699705.1 Hymenaphorura dentifera
TTTAAGTGTTGTAAATTTTAAGTGTTGTTTTTTAAGTGTTGTAATTTTTAAGTGTTGTTTTTTAAGTGTTGTTGTGTAATTCTTAAGTGTTGCATTTGTAAGTGATTATGCGTTGATTCTCCCCCCATAGTCTGATGGATTTGGAGACAGGCACTGCACTGGATCTGGTCTAGTTCTTGTCCTATCTCTTCCATGCTTTCCTCTGTCCCATGCGCGCCTTCGCCGTCAAGCGTCTTTAAGTATTGGCAGAGGTGAGGGCCAGTTGGCCAATGCTAGCCATACTCTTACCCAGTGTAATCAGTGTATGAATGTTTTAATTACTGGAAGCTCGAACGACTAGCTCCCAGCCCATATTCTAGTTATGCTTTTTAATATGGATTTTAATTGTTAAACCAATTTGGACCCACTCATCAAATCAGTGTATTGAAATAATTGGCCATGTCCTTCGAATTTCCACGTCTCGAGTAGTAGTAGTAACCGAATTTCGTTCAAAGCTGCCAAGTAGCCAAGGACCTTAGTCTGGGTTTATGGGCTTTATGGGCTTTAAGATGAGCTGGTACTCAATTTCGTGTCTCTTTAACTTGCAATTAAGTGTCACCTCGTCTTCGATGAAATGCTCTTAATGCGATCGCGACGTTTAATATATTTCCGATTGGGATCGAGCTCCTGCTCATTGTGCTCATGCTTAGTCAGGCTAAATCTATCTTACCTGTGGTCAACAACGCCCTTGAACTTTTGTCAATTCAAATCACTCGTGTATTTCAGAAAGGGGTGCAAAATGCTAAACGAATAGCTACCATTAAACGATACGCGTTCTGATTTTTGGCCCTGGGGATTTCTTGGTCTCCTTGGGCTTGTTGAATAAATAGTGGGTGGAAGTGAGGCTTATTGAATGGAATGAGAGACCCTTTTAGCCTTTTCCCAGGGGTGAGCCCAAGGGGTATGAGTCATAGGCACAGCGGCGGTATTGGCGGGACACTTATTTGTGATTGGCGATGATGTCTTCAACGGGTTAGTTAGGACTTAGGAGTTCAGTTCAGTTCAATTATTTATTTGAGTGACAAAGTACGTAATTTGACATTCAAATTGTTTCCAGGATAAGGTTGTGTTGAATCGTGCGGGGGCTCAGCTCGGTCTGAGTGTGGAGCCTGGAACGGATGAGAGGCTGATGGATTGGTATAAAGAGCGCATGCAAGTTTTTGATCGGACTCAGTTATGCCAGGCTTGTCTGACCGAGTACGTGCACGGAGTCTCTTGTGCTCGAAATTGGAGTCTCCAGCAGTCTTTGTCAAAGGAGGAAGGATGCCGAACATCAAAGTTTTCTCGGGAAGCAGTCACCCGGACTTGGCACAAAAAATCGTCGATCGTCTAGGAATTGAGCTCGGCAAGGTTGTCACCAAGAAGTTCTCAAATCTTGAGACATGGTAAGTATCAAAATTATTTCATTCATCATTTCCATCCATTCATTCATTCCCACTGCTTCCGTACTACCCGCAATACCCGCTGTAATGCCCGCATGGTCAAAATCAATAATTTCCACGTTGCACAGTTTTCACTGTGCAGTGTGCAGACGCATTTATGACATAGTCAATAGGCACTGTCAGAATTTCAAAAATCAAATTTTCTTCCAAACGTCTTCATTCATTGTTGGTGCACGTTCATTGTGGTGAAAGTCCATTCTCTCCGTCCGTACCACGAGGGTTTTCTAGCACGTTGGAGGTGAGTGTGGTACGGTAGGGTACGACGAGCAGGGCTGCTGTAGCAAGCAGCTAAAGCTATGGCATATGCATTTATTTCCCGATTTTATTGATTTAGCAAATAGTAAATAGCAAATAGTTTAGTTGCTTGTAGTGGGAATATCACTGGCTAATTCCAAGTAGGATTACTAGAAGATGTTTAATTTAAATATTTGGTTCATTCTGACGAAATTAGACACATCCTTATGAATGAGTAATGGAAAAGTTCTACCTTGCATAAAATGCATATAATGTAATTCTGTGCAGCTTGCTCAGACTAACTATGCTCAAAAGTAGATTACTGTTTTACAATTTCTGGCGGTGAGAGTTGAGCCAAGCTTTACACTGCCGGGAGGAGTGGAGCAAGCTTATTTTAGTCCTACTAGAAAAACTAATTGGTGACTAATTCAGCCCAAAGTAAGTTGCTATCTGTTATCTGGTATTGGCCAACTTAATCTAGTCAGTTTGCATGGCCTTTCACCTTTCCAACTCCTGGAACCCAGAAGCCTCGGTTAATCCCATGACCTTAATTTTGTATAAAGGTCATAGTTGTGTCATAAAATAGGGAATGGGTACGGCGCAAGAGACCCGGAAATCATGGGTTGAATAGTATGGTTTAAATATTTTATTAATTTGTTTTTCTGCAGTGTCGAGATCGGCGAGAGCGTCCGCGGTGAAGACGTTTACATCGTGCAGAGTGGAAGCGGAGAAGTTAATGACAATCTTATGGAACTGTTAATCATGATAAATGCTTGCAAGATTGCGTCAGCTTCTCGGGTTACAGCTGTGATCCCATGCTTTCCATATGCTCGCCAGGACAAGAAGGATAAGGTTAGTGATTCCAATCAATATAATCTTCTCTCCAGAACAACACGATGTTGAACACAAGCTCTTTCCAATGTCAGGAAGACAATTAGAAGTCTATTTGCAAAAGCACTCACAGTAACAAAAGTTACATATAAATTATTCAATTCAATTCAACTTCTTCGGTTAACTTTTTTGTTGTGATTTGCTGGAGATATGCGAGCGAGCGCTATTTATGTTGAATGTTTGCCAAATTATTGTGCTGTCTCTTTTATAGTTTTTCCACCTGTTTGAGCTGTTCATGCCAATTTTTGTTCAATTTCAATTTCAAATAATTTTTTTCCTTTGTTCTTCGTGAGCCAAAGTCAGACTAGGGAAAGGATATAAGGAATTTAGCAAAGAATTTGTCAACTTGTGCACCACATTTTGGTTAGGTACACTGATTAAATAAATGTATGAGAGGTAGAATCAAAACGCCAAAAGCGATAGATTTACTGCTTACATTACATCATCAATCATGACATTAATAAGTGTCTGTAAGTGTCTCTTAGCGTAAGATTACACCATGTGAAATGTGAATTAAAAAAAAATGGCAAATGAACGTCTGGGATTTTAATTGCAAATGTATTCTCACGGTCAGCTTCGAAATATTGCTCCTTATACTTATGCCTGCTGGAAGTATTTGCGACAAGTTATTAGATATTTCTGACTGGCAGTCAGTCAAAACTTTATATCATACTATTTCTTACGTCTATTTTTCATACGAGATTGATTTACTTTGAACTTTGCCCCTGACTCCAATGTGAATTCAAATTTTACGATGTAGTCGATGTAAATATTCCACGCCTCATCAAGACGTAAAACCTTTGATCGTACTTATAACATAACTGGAATTGTTGTGTGCGTAGTGCGTATAACCAGAATTTTCAAAAATGAAATGAACAAATTCGGGCAAGCATCAAACTCTAGTTGTAGATATTTTGTTTGCGTAGTGTATGAACTATGGCTCTATATCTGACTGAAGAATGAATTGAATGGCACACATTGTACGTGCATTTTGAATTAATTGTTGTGTGTGATGATTTGGTTTGAGTTCATTCTCATTTGAATTTTAACCAAAGGAATGCCACATTTTAAACTTGTGTTTGCAGAAACTCCAAGGACTTATCATGACGGTACGTACTTTATTGAGCCTGCTCTGAAGGTTTTTGTCCGGTTTCAGTAACAACTTTTTACTTTGTTACCCGTACATTTTACGACTATCCATTCAACGAAATTTGACATTCTATGTCTGATCGGGTAGTATACTTCCGTTTTTTTCTAATCATTGCACTAACCCAATACTGCATCTTGCGCAACAGAAAACTTGTTTTGGCTTCAATATACACTTGAGTGCATCTAGTGCAGAGAAAGCATGTGTAATTGTACAGCTAACAGCACACGGATTGCTTTGAAGGTTATTGTCATGCCATAAATACCTTTTGTTGGACCACGGATTTTTCTTGGGAATCGGACCAAATTCCTATATCCTCACCTTTGAATTTCATAATTATGGGGTGTTCGTTGGGTTTCCTCTAACATTTTACTGATTTTACCTGGCACGATGTGGTACGAAACTTTTCGAGACTATCGAGACCCCGTCGTCGGATCTCAGATGAATGGGAAAATGGGGCAGCGAAAAGGTGAAGGAAACCAATTACACAGCTCATTTCTTACTCTTTTGGGTTTGTAATGTAACTGTCAAGGGTTGGTTACTTCACATTTGTTCAATTTGGCCATCCTTTTATCAATACTCCTCAAAGGTTAAAGCATACCGAAAACTTTTGAATACGGTTCAGATCCATTCTGATTTCTGGGAAGGGTTCAGTGCAAGGTCAAGGACGTCGCATATTTGCAAAAAAAACTAGGCTACAATTGCTAGATTCGAATTGTTAAGTATGATGGCGATGGCTAGTGATCCAGATTGAAAATATGGATTTGATTAAAATAATGTGCTGTTATATATGTGCGAAGCTTTCTTGGGTGCGGTCTATTTCTGCAGGAATTCCCTTGAACTTTTCAAAAAGTTCTGCCTGGTAGTTTGATAGTTCTTTATCTAGTAATTTGCGCTGAAAACACTTCATCATATTATCACAAGCTTTGATGACTGCAAATAGTCGAAGAAGTCCTCGTGCCGTGCCGTCTTCTTGCTTCATATTTCAAACGCAGAAACAACATAAGACTCCATTAAAATCTTGATACATGTATTGCCAAGTGCCAGATTTAGTCCGGCGCTACATTACTATTGTGTTTATCCTCAGCTCTCCCTAAACCTTTTTTGATTGAACTTAAAATACTGAAACAAATGTTGAGATTGTTAAATGTGCTTGGTTGAGATGAACGTTGGATTTGTTTAATCTTAAGATTCTGTAAGCTCAAGCAAAATGACCTGTAGAACTTGTGTTCACTTCGATAGAAATGATGTAAGAGAGATTTTTCATGTTAGCCTTTGAGTAATGTTATTGTATTGTTTGGTAACTTATTTTCAGGACGTAAGCTCTGCGCCTGTATGTGTGAGTAGAAAAATTCATTCTGTCTGACAAGTATCCCGTATCGCTATTGGATTGCCCAAGCAAAGTTAAGTAATTTTTATTTTGCTGTAGCTCAATTTAAATGTATAACCATTTTGACAAATTTCGAAGTAACTACACCTTTTTAAGGCTTTATTTTTTGCTAGTTTTTAATTTTAGCCAAATCCAATAACATTGTTTGTTGTCTTGAAACGACCCACTGTTTTTATGTATTTTTTAAACAGATTGAGTAAAGTTAGCTCACAGATCAATCAATATATTTCCGATTCAACCAGAGTTTTTTTTGTAGACTATTGTAAATGTTTTTGTACGAAGTTTGGGGAAATCTTACGGGATGATGATGACATGTGATGAACGTCCGCATTTTCTACTCACATAGTAAAGCGTTCTGTCCAGAATGTTTACTTTTTTTTATTTTTATTACTTTGTTTTCTCTCTACATCTCTCATAGCTTTAGTTAACTGCCATTTTTTTCAATTCTTGGCCTAAATGAACCATTGCTTTTCACACTAAATCGTATGGTATGTTGTGGGGTGAAGTGATGATGACTACAAAGACGTGTGGAAAAGATGCTCGTACACTTGCAGTGGAATTACGGATTTATTTGTATTGCCAAGAATCGTATTGGACAGAAATACATAGATCAAAAGATATGCACACAGCTCACGAATGACGGGCGGATATTTTTTTAGTTGCTTTGCAATTTGCATTTGCTACTGATTAAAGTGTTCGATTGAAATGTTTTGAATAACAACGTTGATAAATGCATAACCTAAGAATCAGATGTAATTGGCATTTCTAGCTATGGATTCGATTGAAGTTTTGAGAGCAAGGGTTCACATTACAATAAGTGCATAATAGCTACAGATCGATCCAAATATGTTTCTGTAGTGGTTTACCTTTTCTGAAGTTTCTCTGACAAATTTTCCCTTTTGTGTCGTTGCTAACATAAGGTAAAAGGCAGTAATCAATTTCAATTTCACCATTGGAAGAAAGTTGAAAGTTGGTAGACGAAGATGACGCTAAGCAGCTAAACAAGTTGTTAGTCTTGCATGTAATGTAATGCAAACTCCTTAGGAGATTCGGAGATTGGATATGATAAAAACATCCTTTGCCATGAGTAGTTGATATTTATTGTAGTTTCCTTCCAAATTTAGAATTTAACAAATCTAAATACGCATCTGGACAAACTGCTGAGCACGAGAAATATTAATATTGAGTTGTTTTCGTGCATGTGATGACTACTGCACGCGTGCAATTTGTTAGTTGCTTCTAACGGACTAATGAAAATATTAACCTAACACTCGTGTGTGCTGAAAATACTGGGCAAGGGCGACTATTGTATAAGTTATGAGAACCGACATTTGACCACAATTTATTGATTCAGCCAATTTTGGGAACGAGATATCCCCGCTCAATTTGTCCCGAAAGCGAAATATTTAGAAAAATTGAAGTGTTATCTCGTCAAGGCTACACATGATTGAATACCATATTCCAAAACCAAATCAACCAATCCTGATTCTAAATCTGTGCTCAACTGTCGAGTTCTTCATAATGGGGGGTATTAGTGTTCTAAAGTTACGGGTTCTATTTAGAAATTAGAGCTCCTGAGAGATGTACTGTGTACTTGGTATTGATCGAGCCACCAAACTGTTGAAGTCGCCTTACCAGCTGCTTATCAACTGTTTTATTTTAATTGGAGTTTCAAATTCCATATTTTCGATGAAATTAACTGTTAATATCAAATGAAATGAATGAAATTGTCCATTTCATATTTCTGGTTTTCGTTTGTAGAAGGTGCGCAAACCGATCAGTGCCGAGTGCATGGATAATTAAAATGTAATCGGATGTCAAAGGTCAAAATATATTAGAATCTGTTTTATTTAGAGTCGCGCCCCAATTTCTGCGAAATTGGTAGCTAATATGTTGAGCGTTGCTGGAGCAGATCACATCATAACGATGGATCTTCATGCTTCCCAAATCCAAGGATTTTTTGATATTCCTGTTGACAACTTATACGCGGAACCAGCTGTTTTGAAGTGGATCAAGGAAAACATTCCAGAGTGGAGAAACGCCATCATCGTTTCTCCTGACGCAGGTGGTGCCAAAAGGTAAAGACTATGGACTAACTATTACGGAGTATTCTATAAATTAATTAAAAACAGAATATAGTTAACTTTATTGTGTACAATTTTAGGGTTACCTCAATCGCTGATCGTTTGAATGTGGATTTCGCTCTTATTCACAAGGAACGTAAGCGCGCAAATGAAGTTGCTTCAATGGTCCTGGTCGGTGATGTTAAGGATCGAGTTGCGATTCTTGTTGACGATATGGCCGACACTTGCGGCACTATTTGTCATGCAGCTGAGAAGTGAGGAAATCTGTAATTTTAGCGTACTACTTTTTATAAAGGGTTTCGCTGACCACATTTGATTGACTTTAGGTTAGTAGAGGCCGGTGCCACTCGAGTCTACGCTATTCTGACTCACGGAATCTTTTCCGGTCCAGCAATCTCACGAATTAATAACGCTTGTTTCGAAGCAGTGGTTGTGACAAATACTATTCCACAAGATAAGCGCATGAAGGAGTGTCCTAAAATTCAGGTATAGTTTGCCTTCACTTCGAATCAAAATATTGCATACTTTTTCATAAGGGTAACTAAATGTGTATATTTATGATGAAAAGTGTATCGACATTTCCCTGATTATTGCGGAGGCCATTCGTAGAACTCATAACGGAGAATCCGTCTCATTCCTCTTCGCCAATGTTCCCATGTAGAGCTCTGATTCCGCAAGCGACTATTCTATTTTACGTTAGTTCTGATTTTTATTCTAATGATGTAATTTCCGATATGATTTCAGCATCATTCTGTATTAGAAAAATCAGTCACTAGTTTTCGAGACTTAGTTGCTTTTATACAATATTAGCTTTAATAGTTGCACTGCAATATACCCCTACTAGGCATAAGAATCCTAGCATTTTTGATAAAAATCTTTATTTCAGATTATTGTCAGAAATCAGAATTCCTGATGTTCGAAATTCCAATTTTCTTGAGATTTGTCATTTGCTTATTTTCTTAATCGAGCACGCTTTTTTGCTTTTGATTTTGTTTTACATTGAGTCACGACGCTATTGCTGCGTCGTGAATTGATAACGCTGTTGGATTAATATGCATGCCCAATGCTAGACTTTAGTTTAAATCAGCTGATGATTACGATCCTTCAATGTAGACAGAGTAGCCTTTTGGGTGCTGGAAACGTTAAACCTTCTCATAGAAATTAGCCAAATAAGCAGATTGATTTTCTATAAAAGTATCATGTATTATGTATTTTAATTCATAGGGCCGTTTTTAGTTCGTTCCTAATTTGATTAGTATTGGACTCACCCCAAACGTTTGTTTACATGAACTGAAATATATGCAGTTTGTCTAAAATATCTTTGTTTTGTCTGTTCCAGTGCATTGATGTATCAAACACGTATGCCGAGGCCATCCGCCGCACACACAATGGGGAATCCGTCTCCTATCTTTTCTCGAATGTTCCATACGATTATGCGATCAAAAAATAAGCCTAAAAAGTTTGTAAACGTGAATGCAGCAGGCACATCAAAATGAAATCTCATAATCTCTATTTTTGATGATGGTTCTGTTCAAGATCTTCAAATTTCAATAAAAACTCCGGGAGTTCCAAATTTATTTAATGGACTTTGCCACTGCTTTACTTGCATTAAATCCAAAATTTTTGCATCAATTCATCATTTATTTGAATTTTTCAACCCTTATGTATCACCAATGAACTTATACTAGTTATTCAATGATGAACCATTCAGCTCTTCTTGCGTTTCACCTTCATATCTGTGTATTCAAAGTTGAACAAAAAATAGTAATATTCTCTATGTCACCAACAAATTATGACCAATATCATCACGGTTTGTCGTCATTCCTCAGTTCCAATGAAATATTTCCTACTCGGCCGATGACTTTTCCGAGTTAGAGATTATTTTAATTTAGGCACGTTGCCAATCACAAAGTCTGTCAACATCTGGCCGTATCCTTTCCTGCGTCAATGAAAAAGGGAAAATCGTTGAATTAATCTTTCCAGATGACAGTTTTGATTGCATCATTCAAGAGTTTATTTATTCATTAACCCTTGCGGATCCGGATTGAGTGACGAAATTCCACCTCCTCCTAAAGAATTTTCTAGAACGAAGTTTAGTCCAAAGACTCCTGGCATTGCATATCTGTCACAACAATAAGAGTCAATTTGAAGTTACATATGATTCATATTAAGATGAGACCCAAACTGAAGGCCGTGACATTTTCACGTAGTAGTGCGAGAAATGACAGTATAAAATCTCTAAAGTTCAAGTACCTTAAAACAGTTGGTGAATTTGATGCAAATTTGTGTGAAAAATATGACGCAACTTTATCTGCGGTCAAGTAGGTGAGAAGGTATGGGTAAAAAGATGGGTCTCGTGCAATTACTCCTGTATAATTATAACATCAAATACTGTTAACTGTTTAATTGGACATATTAAATAAATGTCTGGCGTTTGACTCTGATTGATCACTAACCGATGTTGCAAGTGTCACCTTTGTCCCCACTTCTGGTCCACGCTAATTCGCTGAGTCTGTAGGAATGGGCTCCCTTCAATATCTTCTCAGAATCATACGCCTTCAAATCGAACGAATCAGAAGAGTTTGCACTATCTCCTAAAGATGATGGAATTTTTTCCTTAAATATTTCCTCATGGCCGTCTGACATTTTGATAGTGATTGGCATTTGATCTTTAGGGTAAAGATATGAGAAAAATCGTAGAACTGGAGCTGTTTTGGGTCTCCCACCTATCACAGCGGTTAGTCCTGGACACATTCCTGGAATATGATGTAATGGAAATGTATTGCTTCCCCAAATTCAACATTAAAAAATTTATACGATTATTGTAACATGCATAATTCAAACTACGAACCTGTTCCGGCTGACGCTAATTCTCGAGCAAGAATCTAGTTGATAATTTCGAATCATTCAATATTTTTTTCCAAATTTTTCCCACTACGTTTACTTAATTTAATTTTATGTGGCTAACCTCTAATGCCTTCTTATCGACATGTTGAACAGCACACCACAAAACGGCATCCCTCGTCTCCAAGTTTTCCTTTCTGCATATATGATCGTAATGATCAATTTTAATTTAAGATTTGTCGACCAAGCAGTAAAAGTAATCCTGCTGACAGCAGCAGTAAGTACAACTCTAGTGTTTTTATAACAATTCTTTGAATACCGAGCATTTTCACCATAAGCTTCTTCAGAGCCAAGAATTTGGATATAAGTAGCTGAAAAATCTGGAAGTTTGAGATGATTGTAAATTCCTCTGGCTCGCGTGAGAAGTGCTTCAGCTGTTTTGCGACCTTTTTCTCTTGCTTTTGGTCCGATAATTGGACAGACCATGGTTAATTTCCAGCCGTCCTGATAAGTGCCGCCTTAATGAGCAAAAAAATAGTTTGCTCTACTTCTTCAAGGATTACGGATTGGTCACGGCGAAATTCGATGCAGATTTCAATTCATAACTTACCGACTTTGTAAAATGAAGTTGGGCTAGAACCAGTGGCTCCAGTGACGTAAACTCCGTCATTCTTTTCAGTCAATTTAACTTGGGAAAAGTTACATATGGCATCCGGGAGTAAATACCGTTGAGGGTCACCGATTTCTTTAAATAGGAGACTGAAGTTAAGTAAATGTGGCTCAAATACGACTGAGCTTTTTATTAATCAAAGGGTAGCATGAGTAGACCTTATTCTAACACTAACCATAAAGAAGTTGTTCCGCTACAGTCCCACGATTTATCAGACCACCGGTTCCTTCAGGTTTAGTCAGAAAGAAGTCCCCGTTTGGCTCGCACACAGCAATTGGAAATCCTAAAATTTGGTTAAAACACAATTATTCGAGTTCTCAATGTTCATTGTAAAAAAAAGTTCCTGCAAATCTATTTGCATGTTAATTTTCAGATTTTTCTTCAAATTGTTATATTCTCTTCTCACCATTATATTCCCATCCAGGAACTTCCTCCCAGTCAGTAAAAATTCCACCAGTGGACTGAGCTCCACATTCAATCAAATGCCCGGCCAAACTTCCGCTTGCCATTAGATTATAATTATCCCAGGACCATTTAAACTGTAATATAATTGATAGGCCCTATTAATAGTCAGAAACATTGCAAATTGCAATCCACAGTCGCAGTTAAACCTTGTGAACAAGAGGTCCTAGTGCTAGTGCGGAATCAGTACAGCGGCCAGTAATGACAATATCAGCGCCCAAGTCGAGGGCTCGAGCAATTGGGCCGGCCCTGCAAAATTAGAATTTTTTACCTATTATTAGGGGTCTGATTAGCGATATTTTTGCAAATTTGGATGAAAAGAGAAGCCATTCTTAGATCCCTTAAGGTCTAAATTAAATGATGGGAAACTAACCCGAGATAAGCATTGGCGCTGGTAATTGTTGAGGGATTCGGACATTGTTCTTTTGTGATATTCTCCTTTGAAGACAACAAGTCATCCCCCGTGACGAGAGCAACTTTAATCGTTGTTCCAGATTTCTCAGCAGCACTCAGCATCATTTTCATGCAAGCGGCTGGATTGACTCCTCCAGCATTCGTTATTACTTTCAGCCCTATATTGAAATTTACAGATTTTGATTTCTTTTTTCCGAAACCAACAGTGCAATTTTCTGGCGAATTCTTTATTTGTACCTTGAGCCTTTATTTTTGGCAGAAGTGGTCCCACAGTTTGTACAAAATCGGGGCACCATCCCAAATCTTGATTCTTTTGTTGAGCTGCGACTAGTAGAGACATTGTGACCTCTGACAAATAATCCAACACCAAGAAATCAAGTTTTCCGAGTTTTACCAGTTGTGGAACTGCAAGGTTAGCAAATGCAAAATAATTAGGAGTAATTAAGAATAACTGCAATTTCTTTTTGTTTCTTGCAGATCTATCGATTCTTGCGTTACAATGTTCATAAAGATCAATGCTAACTTTAGTACAAATTTTGAACTAAAAACCTTTGCCATTTTGTCGATTTGACCGTCAAATTTTTAACTATTTTAGCTCAAGCTGGGCAAGCTACATTTGCAAATACCCAAATTCAATCAATCACAACTGGAGACGTGCCATGCAGGTTTGGTTACGTTGAATTCGCAACCTAATTTTGAAATTGTTTTCGCATGAGCGATTTTGTTTTTAGCATTCTTTTCAATTAATTCTAATTTGTGCAGAAGGTAATTTATATAGAAAATAATAATTTGCGATTACTCGTAGTTTGCATACAATATAAAATATTCAGTTATTTTTTGGACCTCCTGTATATCTGAAAAGCATATCACTGCAAATTGTGCATCTCTTCACTATTTCAAATTCTGCGTTTGAGGCAGAGGACTTGCTAAATCAATGCAAATTTATTATTGTACTTGCTAAGGGTTTCATGCGACCCGTTAGCAAAACGAAATTACAATTTTAAAATACTATAAACCGGTCAGATTCGATGAACTCTGTTGAAAGTCGTGCATGATCATGAGTCGTGACAGGTAATAATTAGGAATTTATAATTAATCAAAATCTGAAACGTTCGACCAAACTGAAATCTGCTCAATCTATTCATTTGGTTTAGCTATTACAAAAAAGGTGCATGGAATCAAATCAGTTCGTTGCTAATTTAAAACATCAATTTATGAGTCAGCGTTTCGTCTTAATTGCAGCTTGCAAAACTAAATTGTCTAAGCGTTAACCTCAGTTTCTAAAGTTCTTCAGCCTTTGCTAAAATTTGCTCAGATCTAAATATTAGTCTTGCAACGTTTGTAGCCTTCGACCAAGTCAAAGCACGGAGGGTGACCTTTCAGTTTTCCACCAAGGCCTGGGTTTAAATCTTTGCAAATCGTTCAGTGCATGTACTAGACAAATTGATCCAAGTTTTGGCATTAATTTAAATATAGCTCGGAAAACAGTATGAGTTTTGTGCACAACGCCGACATCAATGAACTCAACGAAGGACCATCTCCAATTGCCAATTCCAAGGCATGAGGTTGACTCATGCAAACAAAACCGCAAATCACGTTTGCGATGTTTTCTACAAAACCCGAATTCGGTATTGCTCACAAGGATTGGGCTTATTGCCATCTGCTGGGTCCCGGATTCTAAAACCCGGAGAAAATCCCAATAATCTAGTCATTCATGAAGGGTTGAGTCGACTCTCCTCAGACAGCAACTGTTTCCACAGACAAAACAACTGGATTTTTTTTGTCATACAAAGATTCATACGAATCAAAGTGTCTATCAAATTGAAAGTGAGTTTTGGTTTTGGCTAAAAAATCTCCAAATGTTAAGGCTAAATAAGTGTCTTCTCAGTCAACGAATTCTTTAATTTTTTAAAATTGTTTTCAAAATCATTCCCAGTAAGAATAAGTATCGATTGATTTGGATTACTACAAGTGCAAATTCGCAACTTACACGTGCTGAATTTACAGCACCCAGCTGTTAAAAATTCCCTATCTTTCACTGCAATACCAACACATAATATTACAAGTTGGAGTGATACCGGACACGGATTGCAAAATTTTCTGACAGACGCCTTCCATCCTGGCAGATTAAAATCTGAACAAACGAAACTAATGAAATTTCGGCTCCAGTGTCGAGTTAGTCAAGATTAGGATTTCCGCGTCAATGGAAATATTTAATGCTCTGACTAGCTGGCAGCTGGCTCTGAAATTAATCCAGTTGAATTTTTCCTACAATTAATTGCAGACGGTTTACATGTTGCTCTTCTAGAAAACAATTTGCAAATTGATACGATTTGTCGTCACTAAAGAATTTTGTCACTTTTGTTCGGCGATCAATTAATATCAAGGAAACCGAACATTAGATAACCGTGGATAGAAAGGGACAACATTATCTCAATATTTTTCCAACGATACGTTAAACAACATTTTTTAGCCATCATCTTGGGCACAAATATCGAATCTTGCAGTAATTGAGTGGCCGGAACTAAAATTACTATCACGTCCCAAGTTCAACCATAACTTTGAGTGCAAAAAATTGTTGTAGAATGACTCAATAAAATTTAACAAATTCTGACGACGTATTTCAAATGAGAAATAGTAGAAATAGTACATTTTTTCAATATTCAAACACATTGTTCAATGTGCCTATACTTAAAACCGTCATAATTCTCAGTCCGAATATCCATTTATATTCATACAAACATCGAGTGCATTTTTAAGGTGAGATGTGGGATCTTAATGCCAACAGTAATGAATAGTTATCATTGACAATTAATAGCTGTCAATTTTGGATGAACCACAATAATTTTTCGTGGGTTGGAAGAATTTTTCTCCAAATACATTTTCTCACAAGAATTTCCAATTTTTGAGCTTGCTAAATAATTACCCTCCACCTTCAACAATAATTGGCAATGATTGCCAACAATCGAAGTTTCATTAGTTTCAATTTCGTGACTCTTACCTAACAAGAATGACATTTCAATTAAATGTGTGAACTTTTAATGAAATAGAACTGACAGACAAAATAGAATGAAAATGTTCTAAGTGCTCTTACCCGCAGTAGGGGTATCGCCCCAAAATGCACTTCCACAGCCAATTCGAACTTTTTCATTGTTTGCACTGGAAGAAAACCACAAAACATTTCCAATTCCGACACTTGGACGGCCATTAGTCAAGCATTGAGATCCAAAAAATTGTGTTTGTGACACCAGTGTTTTTATATTTCTAACTCTGAGCAAGGAACAACTCTTCGGACTAAGGATCCGCATTTTGAAACTTCTTAAAACTTTGCTAAATAAAGCACGTACAAAGGAACTATTTTGCAAGAAAAATAGCAAATAAAACTAATTTTTCACATCGGTCGGCGACAACAAACACTTGAATAACAACAAATCTCGAGTCGCAAATCAAATCGCAAGTGAGTTTTGACTTTTCGGTTATTTCTGTCACTTCCTCTTGTACTAATTTCCACTGCTGTGTTATTCTATATTTTCCTAAACGTCCTAATAAAGTTTGTGCCGGTAAATAAACAAAACAAAACAAATTGCATAACATTTCACACTATAGAAAAAGTCATGTGTTGTGTGAAAATTTGTGGTGATGAAGTTGGCCATGGCCATATGATCTCAAAGCAAGAGCCCGATTCGATTTCAGCTACACATGTTTAAGTGGATAGACCAGGGTTGCAAGGAAATTCCTTTTCAAAATGGTTACAGAAGGGGAGATTCAATGCAAAAATTACATTTAGTAGACTCTGTAGAGTATGATGTAGTAGAAGTGGTAGACTCTCAAAAATATTATATGAGAATTAGAGATAACTAACCACTCAAACATTACATTTTGCCTGCATTCTGCTGGGTGTATCTCATTTTTAGACTTGCAAAAGTGTGCTCAATCCCATTCCCAACCCAATCTCCTCCTGCAGTTAACTTTGCAGATTTTGCGAGCAGTTTGCAATTGCAATTGCTTCGCAAGCAACTTTTGTGTGTCTTTTTTAGATGTGAAACAAGCGAGAATATATATAAAAAAGGTGTGGGTGGAAAAACATTTAACTTAGCTCTGACTACGCACACCACTCGACACTCATCTCATCATCATCAATTGAATTGAATTGAAGACGAGTTGCATTGCAAAGTTGCAAATAATTATTATTTAATGTGTCTTCTTCAGTTCTGCCTGCTCTGCCTTCATGCCAAAGTTCAAGTAACCATATTTTCCTAACATTCAGAGACTAGCAACTAGCAGGCAGGAAACATGAACACAAATTATAATTAACATAGGTTAGGATTAGCAATTAGTTGTAGTTTCTAATGACTATGAGTTAGTCAAACAAATTTAATTGAGTGTACATGACACGCACTTGCAGTGACTTGTCTGCCAATGCAATATCAAGCGTAGTGTTAGTATTAGGAATTCAGGTCAGCAGGCATCTACACAATTGGTTCTATTATTCAGAATTGAATATGGATTTGGCTTTTCCCAATCAAGAATCTCGGATCAACAACTAGGTTATAAAAATTAGACTCGTCAACAAATGTGTGGAAGTCTAAAGTTTGTATTTTCTGCTTAAACTGTGTAAGGAAACGAATAATGAATTCTTTATGAATCACTAGAAGACAAGATTAGTTTGCTAAAATCATGACACATCAATGATTGAATTGAATAATTTTCAAGATTTTGTAGAATTTGTGAAATGTTGACAAATAAATTGATGATAAGAACTAGTCAAAACTTGTGGAACATGAGTGAAAGCCGATTAAATGAAATATACATCGTCACAAAAGGCGAGTCGTATTAGTCGAAGGATTAGTCACAACACAACATTGCGCAATTCTAATCATGTCGCAGGCAGTTGAAAAGTCTTGGAGCTTCCGTTGTTTGTTTTGCAGACGAATAATTAAGATTCATAGTCAGCAGACATCCATTCGTTTGTTCGTAGTTTAGTCTTAAGAATTGTTGACTAGTTTCATAATGTTTACATGAGTGGTTTAATTTTGTTTCCAAATAGTGGTCCTAAATTCAAGAAATTGACACTGAGTTGGACTTCCTTGCACTTCTGTTAATTTCACTAATTCCGTGGTTTTGAGCATGGAGCATAATAAGGAAGCAGAAGCGGTCTACGTAGCCCCTGAGGATTCTCACGTCGTCATGTCGGAAAAGGTTCCTAAAATATTCAAATTTCAATGATTAATTCCAGAATAGAATAGTATTCCAAGTATTTTAAAATGTGTGTTTGTTTTGTATCAGGTTCAAGCCTTGGCTGGGAGTATATACCAAGAATTTGAGCGAATGATTAACAAATACGATGAGTCAGTGGTCAAGGAATTGATGCCGTTGGTTGTAAATGTGTTAGAAAATTTAGATCTGAGTTATAGCGAGAATCAAGAGCATGAAGTAGAGGTTGAACTATTGCGTGAAGATAATGAACAATTAGTGACACAATATGAAAGAGAAAAACAGCTCAGGAAATCATCCGAGCAGGTAACCAATAGTCAACAACATAAATGCACTGCAATTTCTATAGTTTGACCAATTCGAATAACTCAATTGAAAATATTTCAGAAATTATTAGAAATTGAGGACCAGACTGAAGAAGAAATTAAAGATCTCTCCGGGAAAAAAGAAAGTTTGGAAGCTATTTTACGAATGTTGGAGTTGAAAGCTAAGAATTCATCCGATCACGGTAAACATTCTGAATGTTATTTTAGCTGAGCTTTATTAAACAACAGATTACGCAACAATGCTTTGACTGTTTTCAGTGAGTCGGTTGGAAGAAAAAGAAGCGGAAATGAAACGCGAATACGCTAAATTGCACGACCGCTACACTGAATTATTCAAAACTCATATGGACTACATGGAGAGAACCAAAATTCTAATGGGGACCGATCGTCTAGAAAATTTTGGGATCACTGGTATGAGGAAGATCAGTATGAATAGTATGACGAGATCGGCTGGTCCGGTTTCCTTTGGCTTCGCATCACTAGAGAACAATTCAATGCTCAAATCCTTCGCCAGTCCAAGCGATGGACACGGTGGACAGTTCAACCTCCACTCTCCTTCCACTGTCAATATTCAAGAAGAAATGTCCATGGATGAGGTCATGGATCCTCCAAATAGTGTAGATCAAATTCAGAACGGCTCAAAAGCAAATGGTCAGTTAGTTTGGCTTTGAGAGACTTCCTCAGTGGAATTCGGACATTACGCAATTGTTTCATTAAATTTGCAGATCCTGTCGCGGCGAACCAGTCACAAAATCAACAAGGAAAAAGCCAAACTAGAAAGTGAGCAGAAAATTCAATATTGAAATGCAATATGTATGTTCTTGAAGAAATTGGAAGTGAAATTGATTTTTATGCAATCCTAGGGAGGAGAGGTCTGGCAATACTCTTTACCAAGAATTTAGCTTTCAGGAACCCGAGCTGGGAGAGGAACCTTCCGATATAACTGGTAAATTTGCTCTTATTTTTATGGTTCAAAAGAGCTCATGTAATTATCAGACATGGACTGACATTTAATAATTTCGCTATTAGGAAGTTGGGTTCATCCGGGTGAATACGCCTCTTCAGGTGGGTTAATAGAATTAAATTTTCCAGTATCAAATTCGTATATTCGACGGATTTTTTTTACGAGATGCGCTTTATCTGTCTTTTCTTGTAAACAGCACAATTTTCAGCGTGATTCCTTGATTTCTAGATATTTGAGTTTTTAGTGAAATACGAATGGCAAAAATCGATTTAAAATTGTATTCCTTTTCTCTCACGCCTCTAATAATCAAAATTTTATTATTATTTCGCTGTATTTGATTATCAAATACAGCGAAAATGGGACGAACAAAAAATAAACTCTTCCTGCTGTTTGGCTATAAATTTTAATATATTTAAAAATACGAAATTCAGATTTCTAATATTTCCCATATTTCACGAGAGAGAAGAAATTTGATTGTTTAAGTCCTCCTAAATGTTATTATTATTTATGTTAAAATTTTGCACCAATTTATGATTTTGATTTGGGTTTCATGCTCGGTTTGGTTGGTGACACAACTTTTTGTGGTGTGCGTATAGATGCTGGCAGTGAAGCTAGTTGTGACTCCCCTACTGCCAAGTCATCTGCCAATAATGGTACTACTACTTCTTATTGCTATTCTCATTTTATTTTTGCACATATTTCCAGTTCTATACAAAATTCTTCAAGGAACTTTTATTTTACACAATTCTTTCTAGCAGCTTTCCTCTACATGCATAATGTTGCTAGACTAACTGAACTAAAAACGTTCAAGCAAAACTTTGACTTCATTAACTTTGGAACATTTTTTCCTTCTAGTATTTGAACCAAGATTTGATTTTTTCTAAATGTAGTTTATTTTTTGCTTTTTTTTGCAATTTGGTTGCTTGTCCAGGAATGGAACGCTTGCAATGTAATTTAATTTATTAATTGTTCAACTAGAACTAAAATTTTAGATATACGTACATTTACCCTTTTACACTTTAATTGGTTGAGAATATCCATGCACAGGAATCTTCTGCAATAATAATTATTTTGGTTTGGATTGGATTTTTGGAAAGAAATTTGTTGCATTGGGCATTCTCAACCATCAACCAGGTGTCATCGGTTAATCAATTTCTCTTAATCCATTAACAAAATCAATTAATATTCTTGTTTTTCGGTTGGTGGTGAATTTGCAGTCAACGATAACTTTTTCGGTAAGATAATGTATTACTGAACTAATAAAATTATTTAGGTTTATGTATGTGTACACTTCTTGTAAAAGAATTAATGATGATACTTAATTCGAAGAGTGATATGACACACTTCCAGTTCCAACGCAAAACGTTTATGTGTTTGTGATTTTTCCTAAACAATAATTGGATTAAATTAGAAAAGAATAGTTATTAATTAGCCTGTCTCAACTTGTGCTAAAACATTTCAAATTGACTGTAAAGGTATGGGAAAAGAAGTCGAGAACTTAATCATGGAGAACAACGAGCTTCTGGAAACAAAAAATGCTCTCAATATCGTAAAGGATGACCTCATTTCAAAAGTGGATGAATTGACAAGGTACTAACTAAAACTTTTTATTTTGCAGAGCATTGCATTGCAAAAGGTATCGATGTGATATTCTAATTTTTTAAATTTAATAGTGAGCAAGAAATACTCAGGGAAGAAATCCAATCACTTCGGGCTGTTAAATCTCGTATGAAGTTACGAATTCAAGAACTAGAAGATGAAATTAAGAAAATACGTGAAGAGAATGAAAAGAAGACAAATAGCAAATCAGATGATGAGGAAGATGTTCCATTGGCACAAAGAAAACGATTTACGAGAGTCGAAATGGCACGCGTCCTTATGGAGAGAAACCAATACAAAGAGAGATTTATGGAACTCCAGGATGCTGTTAGATGGACTGAAATGTTGAGGGCAGCTAAACAAGACCCATCCTTAGAAAAGAAGAACAACAGGGGCATCATTAATTTGTAAGACACAAAGTTAATAGTTACTCTTATGCCATTTACCTTTTGCTAATTATTGAGAATAATTAATCATAAAAAATAAATACAATGTTAGCTTCAGCAGCTTGTTCGGAAAGACAACCCCTGCACCAATTGGACTGACAACAGATCGACTTGTTTCATCCGGAGGAGTTGTATCAAATTCGCCAACTAAAATACCTTTCCCTGGCACCGCAGTTGCCACGACCTCTGAATACCGGGGTGGGGCTGGCCGCACAGAAATGTACCTTGATTTTTGTGACATTTGCGAAATATATGTAGTCTAATTCAGTTATTTGGTTCTACGTTCTACCTGGGGTTGAATTGGGGAACAAATACGGTCATCGGGGCATGAGATTCACTGAACCTATATAATTGAGTTAGAATACACATACCTTTTATAAATTCTAAATTAACACGATTTTGGCTAAGGTCAGCGGAGAAATTGCAATTGAGACGCTTGGGAGATCCACTTCAAAGGAGAGACCAAGGCGCTTACAAACAGATTAAAGCCCACGTACGAAAAGATGATGGACGTATGCAGGTAATAAATAACGAATTTCCAAGTTGTTACTTTGTCTTTGGTTTCATTGGTCGTTTGGTCTAAAGTATTTTTCGATAAATGAACAATTTCAGGCCTATGGCTGGAGTTTACCAGCTAAAGCAAGTAGTGCGGCTGGCATCCAGCACAGCATCAGTAGCCATGCTGTTTCCAAAGAATCGCAATCATCGCTCGGTGCTGTTACAATGCACGGTAAACATTTACCAGTTCCAGTGCCAATTTATTGTCGACCATTTATGGAGCAAACACCTGGCATGAAAGTAAGAATTCTGTTTTAGCCACAAGCCTTGGGAATTTTGGAAAATGAATTCTTAAATTGTTGTTGATAATTGTTAAATTTCTGAAGATATTTTGTGCTTCGGGAGTTGATCTGAGCGGTGACCGGCCATTACCAGAAGATACGAATCAAAATTTACCTCATGTATGGATATGTACCGCCACGCATTCTGCCAGTCGCGTTACAGTTATTGATGCAAATCGACCAGCCGATATTCTTCAAACATTTGACGTTTGCTCTTCTCACTTGCTTTGTATTGTTTGCGTCCCAGGTAAATTTTTCACCAGTTTGTCAAATACTCTTCCAAATCAAAAAATTACATGCTAACATTACTTTGCTTTGCAGGGGCCAAAGACGATGACTTATCAAGGGATGATGGCATCAATGATAATAATTCTACGAACGAATCACTAGATTTTGGAGAAGAACGATTTGGACAGTTAGTTAACATTAAAGGCGACCAAGCAAAGTACGACGAGAGCCCACGTGTCCCCCGAGAAAAAAACGAACAAAATGGAGGTACTGGAACTGACAAGACTGAAAGTGAAACCAAGACTGACCCAGTGGCAGGGGAAGACGACAATCGAGTTGGAATTGACCCTACGGTTCTCTCATCTACTAGTAGTACAGCAGAAGCCGAAGATACTTCCAAGACTTCGGCCAATGTTTCGATCTCAAGCGTTCTTCCAACAATGTGGCTTGGAGCTCAGAGTGGTTTTATCTACGTTCACTCTGCTACAACACAATGGGATAACTGTCTTCATAAAGTCAAACTTCCGGATTCAGTTTTGTCAATAACGTAAGCAATAGATTTAAAACTCTTAAGGGATTTCGATTTATTGTACGGTTGTCATTCGGAATTTTCAGTCCTTCCCGAGGACGTACTTTTGTATCAATGGCGAATGGGACAGTTGCAATCTTCCGTCGTACGACAAATGGAGAGTGGGATTTTAGTGATTACCATTTACTTAATTTGGGACAACAGCCTCACCACTCTATTCGCTGTCTCTCTGCAGTACGCCAGGATATTTGGTGTGGTTTCCGAAATAAAATTCACGTCTTGGATACGCTGACGCTTCAAGTTAAAGTATGCAAAATCAAAATTACTGTCGAAATATGTTATTTCAATTGTCAATTTGGTCCTAAAACACTTTATCTTTAACATCTATTTCCAGACAACGTTTGAAGCACATCCCAGGAAAGAGAGCCAAGTGCGACAAATGGCTTGGTTTGGGGATGGTGTTTGGGTGTCAATTCGACTTGACTCAACCTTAAGATTGTATCACGCGGAAACACATGAGCATCTCCAGGACGTCGACATTGAACCATATGTTTCGAAAATGCTAGGTAAATTGCCCTAATTATTTAATTCCGTTCCTAACTAATTATTACATACGTTTTCTAATTATTAACTTTTATATCGATCCCAGGTACTGGAAAACTGGGATTTTCGTATGCTAGAATCACAGCACTACTAATGGCAAGTCATCGACTGTGGATCGGGACAGGAAACGGTGTTATAATCTCGGTTCCTCTGCAAGAATCAACGACATTACCAAATCCTGTGAGCCACGGGAATCGAGGTCCAGGAAGTATTATCCGAGTGGCTGGCGATAGAGAAACTCCAGGAAAAGAAATTCCGTATTGCTCCATGTCGCAGGCGCAGCTATCGTTCCACGGGCATCGAGACGCAGTCAAATTCTTTGTTTCTGTACCAGGTAAAGAATTGAAATTTAAAAAACCTGAATGCATTTTGGTACATATAATTTATTAATTTCAGGTGCTGCAGGAACAACTCCATTTGTGAGCGAGCAAGAGTTCGACGTTGAGGTTCCTACTCTTCGGAAGTCGAATTCAATGTTAGTGATATCTGGAGGTGAAGGTTACATCGATTTTCGAGTTGGTAAGTTCTAGCTTAAAAAATTTCTATCAGAATGAGATTCAAAAACTTAAATATTTTCAAAATACTTGAGAAAAACTTTACGATAGTGCGCAGTTATTACCTATTATGCATTTGTTTGGTACGGTAAATTTTGCGCAAGTATTAAGTATGACTGGTTAGTAAAATTGCAAAAGTTGAAAAAACATTGAAACGCTGTTATGACGGACAGTTGATGAAGGAGATGGGGACACAGCCTCTCATCTTATTGTTTGGAAACTTCCTCTGACATACGAATCACAAAATTCATTGCTGGACTCAATGGTATTACCCCCTTCGGTTAGTCCTTCCAGACAATCAACTTCTCCAGGACCTTCTTCCTTCCAATCCTCATCCCCGACCCTAAACCCTATCTCTTCCATGATGAACCACCATTCATCTGAAGAATCTTTGCCGAATGGTGTGGAAAATGTCTAAAAACGATCATTGTCAAACTTTTTGGCAAAGTATTAATTTGTATTCAATTCTCGCCTCAGTCGTAGGAGGCTTTGAAGCTTAAAGACTTTATCTCAACCTAGTATTGAAACCATTGATTAAATTGTTCAAATTTTACAAAGTTTAATAATTGATGCAATACGATCAAACAAAGCTTTCCATCCATACTCCTCCATTATTTTGAATGACAGTATTCAGTTAACGTAAAGTTTCGACTAGCGTTGTTTGAGTTAGCCTCCTACCAAGTCCTTCCTTAGTGTGGTACAAGTACAGCCAGAAAGTTTCGCACATGAAATAATGTTGTAAGTCAAGATTTTGTTTTAATTGTATAATTTAGTTAGAATCCTTCTGCACGCATTCTTTGTAGCTGCGGGCAGAAATTGCCTCGAGTGTTTTCTCCGTTTTGTTGCATTCTACTGTTTTTCGGTACAAAGAAAGATTCTGGCTATGACATTGCTACTACTTCTTTTTCAACTTTTCGACACTTTTTTTCCCTAAATTGTTGGTTTGATGAGTTTGTTTCGCTCCTGCCTCATGTTCGCAGTACCCTGACTTCAGACTAATCTTTGACTTTTAAAAAATAGTTTGAGAGTTGCAAATAATTAACAGTCTTGGTTTTGCTAAATTTCGAGGAATTAATTCAACTTTCTTCACGAGTGCATCGAACTAAACTAAAGTATGATGTGTTTTTCAACAATGTCGCGTGTTTCTATGTTGGGAAATTCCTGGGCGCTCTTACGTTTTACTATCCAAGGAACTTCTTCCAGATTTTCTAACTGCTTTATGCTAACTAAATTAAAATTGACTTCCGCATGGTACAACAATTGATTTTGGGAAATTGCAAAGCTATCACAGCAAAGTTGCCTCAATACAATTTGCCTCATTAAGCAAATTAATACACTACTAAAATTGCATCTTGATGGTCGGTGTGACCGTCCTTATCCGTTGGTTGGACCTTGAATACTTTGTTTCATTGTAGTTGTGCTGTAGCGCATATAGTGTTCAAACTGCAAATTAACCTCTAGAAGAATTTTTGCACTCCATATTATATAAGAACAATTGCACTTATTGCACCACGTCTATGACTTGACATTTGCAATTACATTTATTTCAGGAGACGGGGATGACAACGATGCAAAGATACCACCTGATGCAAACCATCCCAGCGAAAAAGCTCATATAATTATTTGGCAAGTCGCAACTGCAACCTAATTATGGACATTAATGTTCGAAATTCTTACGATAAAACTTCAGCATTCATCGAAACTTTCATTTCAAATACTCTAAACTGGGCAACGTTTTTACAACAGGAATCTTTGGAAACTTTATACTAAGCCCACTAACCTAATTAAGGCCTTTAATTATAAGTTAAGTGCTCCAAAACGAAGGGCCAGGTGTCGCATGCCTTTTTGTGATATAACGCATTATGTTATTGCTCTACATGTAAGTCTAGTTGACGGTTGCGCATGTAGAATTTTGAGAAGTTTTTGAAGTTTCAACGCGGAATATGTTGCTTCCTTACTCTATTAGTTTTTCTAAAATTATATTTACAATATGGTAAATGAAACAGGAGCTTAAATGTCAGGTATTTTGGATTTCAAATTCAATATTTAAATTAGTTGTTTGTTTGTTGGCATCACATGTCTAGTCCACCACCTCAAATATTACAAAGGTTGTATTGCAGCACAGGGTTCTCTCATTGTCAGTTTTATGTGTTTGTTATTGTTTGTAATGTTGCCAGCAAGAAGTTTTTGAAATTTACTTTTGTATCTAGTCTAGTCTTTGTAGTAATTTTTATGTATGCAAACTCCAAGAGAAATCCTTTTGTAAATAACTCAATTTTAGTTAATTATACAGTTGTACATTTCTGAATTTCGAATTCATTTCGAATTCTGAATTCCCAATGACTTTTGTTAAAGTTTTAATAGGAAGTAGACTCCAGGCATTTATTTTGTCTTATATATTATATTTAATTTAATTTTTAGCCCTATTTGACATTTAAGAGAGAGAGTAGCTTGTTAGCAGGTCTCGACATCGGCATTTATAACCAATTTTCAGTGCAGCTGGCCAAGCAATTTTAGGATTCAACGTAAATTGCACTTAATGTGAGTTTTCTAGTTGCAATATGCAATGGTTCATATAATTATGTTGTTCAATTTGCTGGACGGAAGTATGTGATGGCATTATTTTTTTGTATATAAAGGCTTCGGTAGAAGTTATGAATTTTTTAGAGATTTCTCTTTTGTTGAATTTACAAAATTATATTTATTCGCAGTCAAAAGTGGTTGTCCCATCAGCTACTCTTCGCAATGAAGTAGTTCGCATGGAAGTTGTCTTGTGATTCTATAGTAGAAGTAGAACTATTTGTTGTGTTTATTCATGTTAACTAAACGCAGATCAATTGTGAAAATGCATTTTAATGTACATACATCTACTGTAAAAACATCCGATAAAATTGTCACTATTTGAATTCCGAAATCAGTTTATTATTGGTTTGAGAAATATTTCAAAAACTCAGAAACCGAAATAGAAATGATAAATAAAAAAGTTGGAAATAAATCCTTTGATATTAAAAAATATGTAATTTTCATTTCATTAATTCAATTCTCATTATGTGGAAAACTTGACATTGCGGCGCAGAATTCATTACATACAAACAAAGATAAACGCAAAGAGCAGTTTGAACAACTTAACAAGAAATGGATGGACTTAAAATCATAATCACAAAATAAATTATAGCGAACAATGTATGTAATCATATTGTGCCGAATAATTAGAATAATAGAAATAATTGCTTAAATTTAGCAGACAATTTTAAATGTATTTTCTTGCATTGTTTTACGAACAACAGTTGTTCATTGAATTTTCAAAATTCTTATGAGCTAGAAACAGCTGGTGATGGTTATTTCTATATTTCGCATTTCCAAAGTGTTACATCGAAACTATACTACATGAAATATTGAAAAGGAAATCTTAAATAAAACTTTTTCTTGAGATTAGAAATATGTATCCCTAAAGAGTATGTTTGTATCATATTTAGCGACGATTTTGGATCTGGATGAAGGCAATTAGGTTTGCTTCAGTCCATTTTCCTACATAAACAAATGGCGGCGGCTAAAGAAGAGATCTGAAGAAGTAGAATGGTGAGTCCCATTCCAATAAATGTAAGACTCTGATTTCGGAACCAATCTTCAATCGGTCCACTACAACCCTGGAACAAAGGAATATCAATATTCATATTTAACTCATTTTTATTTTTGTATTGTAAATCCAAAATTGAAAAGTCTTACATCTGTGTATCTGTGTGGTTTTTGTTGTTGGCCAACTACTGGATTTTGACAAGCTGTATTGTTGAGAGGTACAGGATTCATATATGGCGGATCGTCACTCGACGCTTCGTCCAAAGGACAACAGGTTTTTGGAATAACTAACTCTTCTCCACCCAACTTTGTGCTTCTCCAAGTTGACCTCTCAAAATCAGCATCCCCTTCTACTCCACAGCAATTAAACTGGAGAAAATCGAAATATATTTGGCCATTAGTTATATTCACAACTTCACAAAATTCACAAATGGTATGAATGCATGAAATTTCAGGTCTACTTTATGTTGAGCAAAATCCAGGGCTTGTGTAAACGGTTGATCAACTCCATAAGAAGCATGAAGTTTTGTTGTCATTTTTGTTGATTCCAAGTCTCGACCGAGAGTATCGTGGAAAAAGAGGAAAGAGATGCCGAGTGCCATTTCAGCGATGAGCACAAGGCAAACACAAAAGATATACTGAAACAATATTAAATAATTTCAATATTTTGATTGAATTTGGGATTGAGAATCAAATTAATGCTAACTAAAATTGTTAATGATTTGAACGAGTGATTTACCCATCCAATACTACATCTTCGAGCTAATCTGGAGCACCCAAGAATGGCTGTAAGAAATGAGAATGCCCCGATGGCAAGAAGTGAACATCCGACTTGTGCAACTATTGAAGATCCTGGTGATATTAGTCTAAATAAAAGTTTTCTTCCCATGTCCGTCAATATGAATACTCCCAGAGTAAGAATAGCAGCTCCGCATAACTGTTTAACATGAAAAAAAATTACACTTTATTTTTGCAGGCATATTTCATCCAAACAGTCCAACACTTAGCGCTAACCACTAACCACCCAAAACATTAGTAAACTAAAATTGGGAAAAACAATATTGAACTAAAAAATTCAAGATTTGCCCAAAAGTCTACCAGTAGCATGCATTATTTTCACCGAAATCATTAAAGTAATTTTTGCAAATTCTTCATTCACAAGTGCCGTGTCGTGAACGAGTGAGCAAAAAGTACAAAAAGTTGCAACCCTAGCTTTTGATGTGCTCGTATCAATTATGTCTTGGGTCTATGTCGTCTTAATTGCTCTAAATGCACTTCGTGCCCAATTATCAGGAATAAAATGCACGAATTCAAAAAGTTGTCCGATTAATTTTCGTTTTCTAATGCTAAAAATTGTTCAATTGAACAAATTATATCCGCATTTTGCGCAATTTGTTGTAAAATTTAGATTTATTAGTTTTGGCCAAGAATTAAGCGATTGGTTTTGTGTTGTGACTCTGAGGAGGATTGTGGTTTCTGAGTGTTGAACGGAACATGAAATGGTTTATATTATGTTCCAACCGTGCACCGAAAGCCCATGAGTTGAATTTTTCTCATTTCCCATGAGATGTGACCAAGATTTTCTCTTGTTGCAAAACAAATATAGTCGAATTTTATTAAGATATGAAGTTATGATAGCAAATCATCCTTAATTTTTGACTATCATATGAGCTATTTCTTGGTCCTACATAATTAAATTTGATTTACTCTTCTTAATATCTCGCCTTGTCCAAGAATTTCCATATGATTTATGTTTTCGGAATTATTCGGAAAATTTTGCAATTGTTGTAAAATGTCGAGTGTTGTTGACAGTGTGAAACTTAAAATTATGTTCCTTCAATGCAGTTCATTTTGCGCAATTTCAAAATTAGGATGATATGTATTTATGAAATTGCATAGGAATGTGAGAATTAATACTTTTTTCGCAGTGATAATAAAAAAAGATTTTGTGGTCAAGATAAAAGTACTTTAAATCAGCTGGATTCTTTAATTAAAATTACTAACTTGAGTAAAATTGGGAAATGTTGGACTAAATTGTAAACTGAAAATTTCAAACGATATTTTTATTTTTAGAACAAGATAGAATCGCTCCGTGAAGAATTTGTTTCTCGCGTTATTTATATTTTGTTCCTCATTTTTAAAGTGCTGCACGATAAGGAATCAAAGATGCCTTACTAAACTGCGTTTGTGTAGAACTATTGTCATTGACTAGATTATACAATTTCAGCTTAATTATTTCAAACCGTGCGACTGATCGGTAATGGTTATTACAAATTGAGTATTGTATCTTTGTAGCAAAATGCTGTGGATAAAACATGGAAATATAGCTTTTAGCGTTGGTTGGCATAAATGTCAGATTATTCGACTAAAAGAATATCCTAATTCTCCGTATTTTACTTTCGACTTTTATTCAACCCAAGCTCGTAAGTCAATGACATATTTCTGCATATTGCAAAAAAAATGTGTTTCGGTGATTTAAAATGTGCATTGTTGTGTCAAAGTTGGATTGGAAATAAGTTCGTGAGCATGTATGTATTTCTATACACCATTTAAAAGACGAAAATATTAAAATTAGCCTCACTGCAAAAACAATGTTGAAACATATTAAGATGGAGGTTGCAAGCCGATTTCGTCCATGGATTTTATCCCCCATTTTTCAATCGGATTAAACTAGTACGCACTTTCTCCAATGTTTCTCTGGTCAATTTTTACCGTTCAAAACAAATTTCACTTCACATCCACATGCATTAGGAAAACGTTAAGTTTTGAACTTTCACTCAATTTTCACACCACAAAAATTATTTCGTATTCTCTTAGTTTGCAAGGTTCCCTAAGAAGATCTTGTCGAATTTACGCACTGATCGACCGCACGGCGTTGGTTTGTATTTGGAATCACTTCCAGACAGCAATTAGTGTAAAGCGAATAAAGTTATAGATGAAATAACACAATCAGTGAATCAACTGAATTCGCTGCAATTCGACTACATGATCTCTGTTTAAATTGTAATCCAAATTTTAACAAGTTTTCACGAGAATTTATTGGAAAAACTCTAGAATTAGAGAAATTCAAGAACATTTAACTAGTATCTTCGAAATGATGAAGTTAATCACGGACGGTGAGTGCGCTCCTGTTAACTGGTAACTATCGTTTGTTGAGATCAGAGAAGCGTGGCAAAATTTTTACTCGCAGGAGAAGATCGTCGTCGGACGGATGAAGTAGTTTTTTGGGGTGATTCTTGACGACTAAGCTCATGGCAGAATGGAATCGAACCCCTTTTTCCCCATGCAGAAATCCGTAGAATTTACAAGAGTTAAAAACAACTCTTTTTTAACAATGTGAGGATTTATTGTTATTGTGTTGTGGGGATGCAGAGAAGGTTCGGGCTCATGTGTGTTAGGCGTAGTAATGAATCTAAATCCAATCTCGTGCAATGTGCAATCTAATGAAAAATGTAGTGCAGGGCAGGCAGGTTAGGTGAAGAGTCAAGCCGCCGTGAGCCAACCCAAGCATTTAGTGTTGTAAAAGTTGTAAAAACATACATGCGAGGAATGAAAGGGATTAACGTCAAAGTGAAATCCTTTTTTCGCAGTGCTAACTTCCGGTCAGGATGTGAGCTTCGCTGCACATCACAATAATGAAATGAAATCAAAATGAATAATAGAAGCACAGCTAGTACTCACTCACTCCAATTGCACTCTCAGAGCAGCAAAGGTGTGTTTGCATTAATATCTGCGAGTACTCTTTTAGTACAAGTTATTTAAACTAGCCTAATGAAAAGTTTTTTTAAACCTGGGGGAAAGCAACGAAAAGGCTTTGACCTATGAATGAGCATAACTATGTAATATAGGTCGGCTAAAGGTAGATTTGAGCAGATGACTCAACACAATACAAGGGATCATTGCATCTAATCAAAGGATTTATTTAAATGGATGAACAAAATGCACAACTCAAAAGTTTAAAAAATTAAAAGAAAGTGAGTTTCTACTTTTTAGGTGATCGGAAATCCGGGGGCTTTTGTGATCTTGCAACTATGAAATATGAAAGAGGAATTTAATGCAATCATTAAATGCTAATTGTAACGACGATTTGAAAAGCGACTTTTGAAATATTTCATGCTATAATAAAATCATACTGAAGATGAAACGGTGCTTGTGTGGTATATTCGGTAGATTTAGTTCATTCTGTCGGCATATTAGACACAATTAGTATGTAGAAGCAGTGAGCATACTAACTGAATGAGAACATGAACTAGAGCAATGAGCAAAGATAGCAAGATAACGCAATTCTTTTCTTGCTGGTCGTTAAATTTTGCAAGCTCTAAGTTCTGTTCTTTTCTTATATTCATGTTATCCAAATCCACTAGTTTCGCACGCACGCAACTTTTGCATTTTGCAACAAAACGGTACGAATCCTCCAAAACGTACTGAAGAATGACATTTTCATGTTTTCTATATCTCAATTTTTGAGACCCATATTTTTTATAAATGCAAAAACGGCAAGCAGAGGGTATAAACGATAAAGTAGAAGGACATGTATGAATTTGCTCGTTATTGTATTTATCAATTGGTGATTTCCCTATTCGTCAAGTAAAGTCCTGTAGGTCTGTTAAATATAATTTGCTAATTCCTCCAATTCAATTTAAAACTGAACTGCACCTTACAGTAGATTACACAAAAATTTCATTCTTTCATTCTTTCTTTATCACCGACCGACCCTTAATAGTAAATTGTGCTAAGGTAACGCAAATGAAGTTAGTCTATTATTTCAACTGAATTAAAATTTTCACCTGAATCGCTCTCCCTATTATTAGTTGTTTAGAAAATAAATACTTGCTTAAAAGAGAAAACACCGCAGTTCACGATTAAAAGTTAACTTAGCGCAAAGCAATTTGACAAATTACGAATTAATTATTCTCAATACTTAACAGCCTGCTGAAATTCTCGTATTTGTCTCGTCGTGCTTAATCCACAGTATAACTTTTTGTTAGATGATACTGTAGATTTTTGAAATTGGTAGAAATGAATACTCAAAACACAAGTTTAGAAGTAAATAGCGTGTTGATGTCAATGAAAGATATTTTATTGAGAATTCCTCTGTTCATTAGTTTGGCTTTGCTAAAACCTAAAATGCTATAATGACATGAAATGAAGAGGTACAGCACAATTGCAGACAGCGCAGAATATTGAATTTTCACATTATTCTTATCAAGAGTCTTGCAAATGCATATAAATAAAGCTGTGTAGTTTCTAGGAAATACAAACATATATTTTCATATTAGGTTGCCAATATGGAAAATGCACAAATCTTTAGCTAGATTTTTTATGCAATTTCGAATTGTAAAGAAACCAGGTTGAATTTGCTAAATCTACATTTGGAAAACGTAAACCTCACATTGCAATTTTGACTTGAGTGTTGTAGTTGGAGGGGTGTGTGAAAATTTTATGACTTGAGAAAAATTAATCGATCTTGCAGCGTTCGTCCGTTATGTCCAAAGTGACAGTCTGAGGAATACCTTTAAGTGTATTCCGTTCATCCACACTACAGATAAGAAAATCTGTACAATATTTCACATTAATTGCATTTGAAGTGGCATCACGCACATGTTTGCAAAAAAGTGCTTTACCGGCACCGGCTGCTTATTGCACACGGGCTGGGCTGGGACTTGGGAACTATTCGAACGAAAAATGCAGTCACATTCACATCACGGCTTCATGGCACAGTCCCATTTTTCTTTGAGAATTGAGAATGAAGAGTTCCGTTTGATTTTTTTTTGATCATACTTGTGCCAAAAATACGAGAAAATAGGATAAGTCGTTCTCATGAGTGTTATGTGTGCTTATTTTATATTACATTTGTAATAGATTTCCTAGAGTGTGAATGGGATTTTTGCGAATTGTTTTGAAATCACAATGCAGTCTTTGAGTGTTGAAAGAAGATTAGTTTTTTTTGCAGGATTACCACTAATTTAGTTTAACGTAACGTCAAACGTAGTACAGACAGACAGATCGTCTTGAGTTGACGTATGAGTATGGAACCAAATCCATATTAACCTCATTAGAGTGTGATTTACGATGACATTCACAACAATTGTCTTTCAGTAAGAAAAAACTGTAAAGATAACGCAAATGTAGACTTGTACGCGTGATGCAGAAAATGACGGCACGATATTTCGTACTTGTACAAAATCGCTTAATTATGACTTTAAATTATCTTCTCCAGGTTAGACTTTAGCATAAAGCTTTCTAGCAATGAGCCTAACCTATTCAATAATCCTTGCAACATTTTAAAAAATTCACCACAACAAACATAAACCTGTGCATTCTGGAACGATGAAAACTTCGAAACTGAACTACGTTTTCCAAATTGCAATAAGCAGACACATATTGCATTTTTAACTTCTCGCTTCATGGAATTCTAAATGCATTTGTTTTGAGACAAAAAAGTAATATTGAGTTATAAGCTAACTCAATTTTTCTGTTTTACGAATAACGTATTTATGCCTCCAAAATCCAATTAATGTCAAACCAATACAGTATTCATTTATTTTCGTTTCAATTTTGCTTTGCATTAGAGAAGACAGTGTGTGTTCTCAATATGGTTTGCGCTGACTAAATCATCAAAATATCAGTCAAACTTCTCCTACAGTAGGATTGAAAGTTGAACATCATACAATGGGATAGTCAGAAGTTAACACACTTAGAGCACATCACAGTTCCTCTTATTGATTGAAGAAAACGTTTAGATCGTTCTCCATTTCCTGAAATTGTAAAATGCACCAAATTTATATTTACAAGGGAAAATCCGATCATTCGAGAACATTTTAAAATATATAATTAAACTTACCAAAGGATCGACCGTAGGACCGTAGCGAGCCACAACTTGGCCATTTTTATCGACTACAAATTTTGTGAAATTCCATTTTATTGAACCTCCAAAGAATCCAGATCTTTTCATTTTCAAGTACTTCCATAGTGGGTGAGCATCATTGCCGTTAACATTAATTTTACTTGCTAAATCCCATTTAACATTATACGTGTCTTGTGCAAAGGCTTTAATTTCAGCGTCAGTCCCTGGCTCTTGATTACCGAATTGATTGCTTGGAAACCCTAGAATTCTAAGACCCTTACCAACTCCATACTTGGTATGGAGCTCCGTCAATTGGGTATAATTGACGGGGGTCTTTCCTCAGAGAGTGGCAACGTTCACCACGATTAATACGTGGCCCCTATTAAAATCAAAGGTACAACATTTAAAGCTCACGCTGACCCTTTAGCATGCAATTTCGCTAATTTAAACACATCACATGAAACGCTGCATGTTTCTATATTACCTCTACACTTTCAAAAAAATAAATCACTCACTTGTAGCGTGACATGCTTTCCAGCCGACCATCAATGTCATTATAGTCAAAGTCGTACACTGATGATGCATTCCTCCAGGCATCATTACCAGCCTAAACAAATTAATAATTAAAATTATCATTTGTACGAAACGAAACACTCAGCGAATCGTTTACCATTCCAAGTCCAACTGCGCCAAGGGCGGCTGAACCAAATGCCATGTACTTCCCAGAGAATCCTAATCCTGGAACCCCTGAAAGAAAATAGACATGACAGTCTTAATTTTGCAGTTAGAACTAAACTCAAACAGCAAGCACAATATAGACTTTAGACTTTCTATAGACTATAGACTTTTGCAGTGATAGAAATATAAAGAATCCTGAAGAAATAGTCTCACTCTCACCTTTGAGAATTCTTGAGAACATGGTTGGAGACGAAGAAAATGGGCTCAGAATTATACGTGACATCAACTGGACGAGGACGGAGTGACCTCGAACGACGACAACAAATGACGAAGAAAACCAACAAAGTCACTGATCAGTGACTCTGACGACGACGACGAAGACAAGGACTCCAATCCAACAGCGTCTTCCCCCTGCCTACCACTATGCACTTCACACTGACTCTCAGCGAAAACACAGAAATTGTTGGTCAAAAATTGCGACTGAATCTGAATCCGCGCTGCCCATTTCAAAATCAAAGCAAAGTTTTCCCATTGGCCGTCCAACTCAGCGTGTTTTGTCGGCACGAATTAAAAAATATTTCTCTTTCTGATTGCAATTTGCAAGCAAACTGCGATAGAAAAACGATTTTGTGTTTTTAAAACTACAAATTTTTTCTGCGTCTTTCTAATTTTTTAAATTTTGTCTTGGTCAAATTACTTAGTTTTTGTCATTCTTGAGCGACAGAAGGAAATAATCATGTCATTTGGACGGGGAAAACCGAAAATGACGTTCGTCTTCAACACCGCTCGAAAACCTGTGCAGGAATCTGAAAATGAAGACACTTCAGGTAATTTTTGGGATTCGGTTCATGCAGGGCAATGACATTTTGTTCATTATCGGCTGGCTCGATTTGCTATTTGCTAGATTTTTATTTGCTGATATTTTGTATTGTTTTCTCAGAAAGAAAATCTGATGAGAAAGACGCAGCGGCAGGTGTGACAGAGTCGGCTACGTCAGATGTACCAACCACTGCTGGATTTGGTTCCTTTTCATGGAAGGCTCCTGCAGTTCAAACCAGCACAAAACTTCCTCCACAAAAAATCGAAGGTGGTGGAACGGATGCCGACGATGAGATTCAATCTGTGATGGGTTTCACTGATTTTTCAACCTCAAAGAAAGAACACGAGCAAAAGAAATCGGCAAAGAAATTCGATGTGAAGGAAATGGTAGAGACGATCAAGAAAGCAAGGAAACTTTCGCAAGGCACAACTGATGAAATTATCATTTCGTCCACCGTAGCAAATATTCAGTTGGAAGAAGACAACGTGGAGGAACCAATTCCCCGCTTTGATGGAAGGAAAGGAAACTTTGAAAGCAAACCAGAGGATACAGAGATGCCGTCCAAAACTACACACAGGGATCGCGAAAAGGATTCCAGTGACGATGACAGCAGTGAAGATGAAGATGACAATTCGCATTCGTAAGAAAATCAATAATTAAATTTCAACATTTTAACATCCAAACAGCCCAAATTGCGATTTGAGATTTAGTTTATATGAATTTTCAATCATTTCTGTATCGCTTTTATTTTGCAGAGACGACGACGAACCGAAATATGTGTTTCCTACGAAAGATCGGTTAAATCTTATTCACGGCACCAGGCCTGTGTCGGCTCTTTGTATCGACCCGGCTGCTACAAGATACGCCACTGGTTCCTACGATTACGAAGTGAAATTATGGGATTTTACTGGATTGAAGAATCGACATGCGTTTCGTTCGATGAAACCATGCGAGTGGTATGCATTTAGATTTTAATTTTCAAATCAAGTGATTTCTCAGTTTCATTTAAAAGTCGAGCCTGTAATTGCCTAGATTCAAGCCTATTGGCAATTGGTTTGATATGGGAATTCGATAAAACTAAATGTCAAACTGGTCATGCATAATTATTTTAATGTAGCCAAAAATATTGAATCATGGATTTCAGACACCTATCGAGAATACTAAAATAAAATCTGTGTATCTCTTGTTGCACTGATTTTAATTTATTTAATTTATTTTAATGTTATCATTTTACTTTAAATATTTTTAATTTCCTTATAGCCATCCTATACGAAACGTGAGCTATTCCATGAGCGGTGACTCTCTCTTAATTATATCCGGAAATGCTCAGGTTGGTTAGGTTTTGAATGCACAATTAGAAATTCAATGAATTCGTCCTAACACAATGTATTTTCATTTTGATTTCCTCTAAAGGCGAAAGTTGTAGATCGAGATGGGACTGAGCTTCTGGAATGTGTGAAGGGGGATCAGTATATTGTGGATATGGCAAGAACATCAGGACACACAGCCAGCCTCTCGGGTGGACAATTCCACCCTAAACAGAAAGGCATTTTCCTCACGTCATCCGATGACGGGTAAGCCGAACTCTTTCGAAGGTAATGTGCAAAAATTTGAGGGCTTTAAAAGAATTTGAAAATAACATAGGACTTGCCGTTTATGGGACGTAAACAATCCAAGACAGCACAAAACAATTGTAAAAATGAAAAGTACAAGTGGATTGAAGAATGCAGCTACGACTTGCTGCTTCGGAAGGGATGGAAATACTTTCATTGGTGCCGGTTTTGATGGCACATTGTACATGTGGGATACGCGGAAACCTCTAGTTATGCCAACAGCTACAATAAGAAGTGCTCATCAGAAAAAGACAGAGACATTTGCAGTGACATATTCCAATTCAGGCCAGCTTCTCGCTTCTAGGGGAGAAGACGCAGTAGTTAATATTTATGATACCAGAAACTGGAAGCAAACGCTTTGGAAAGCTACAAATCTGTCGGCTAAGTACAATACGTAAGTTCTATTCGGTGTGATCGGACTACGATTTACATATGATTTGGTGTACTTGCTTCGCTTCTACCTTATCTGAAATCTAAAAGCGGATTTACTTTTGCAGGACTGATCTGACATTTAGTCCCGACGATCGCTTTTTACTCATCCCGTCCTTACCTGAAGGAATCAATGGTCGTATCAAAGATGAAGCTATTACACATTCCGTTCTGCACTTCTTATCTATGAGTGACCTGGAGTTCCGTGAACAAATAGTATTTCCGGGAGAGATAGTAATAAGAACCGCTTGGAACCACAGAATAAATCAAATTTTTGTGACCTATGCATCTGGAGGTTACTCGATACTTTATGATACTGACCTCTCCACTCGCGGTGCCATGCTATCCCATGGAAAAGAACCCAAGAGAGAGAAGGCAACCGAAGTTGTTGAAGATATGACAAATCGGGTAATTATAACACCAAATGCGTTGCCCATGTTCAAGGCAGACAAACCTAGGAATCGTCGGCGTGAAGAAATGAAAGCAAGGTTCGTGTTAATTGTTGAATTTCGTTCATCTTGATAATTTGGATTACTCATTCCAATCTATACAACAATCAATTCGTTCTTTGTTGATTCAATCCCGCAAAACAGATTGGATCCAACTAAATCAAGGCGTCCGGATTTGCCCATCACGGCCGGGTCTGGAGGACGTGTGGCTACCGCCGGCTCAACCTTGAGCTCATATGTAATTCGGAATCTAGGGTTGAGCAAGAGTGTCAAGGATGATATGGATCCTCGCGAAGCCATCCTTAGATATGCGAAGGAAGCTGCGGAAGATCCTATTTGGGTTACTCCTGCTTACAAAAAGTAGAAGTTTATATCTATATTAAATTGTTACCTAATAATATTCAAGGCCGAATGTAGTTAATCAATGTTTTCTTACTATCCAGGACTCAACCAAAGCCGATATTTGCAGCGGATGATGAAGATGAAGATTCACCGGATTCGAAAAAGCCGAAGTTATTGTAGATTATAGAATTTTGCATGCGTCCCAGTTCCAGTATTTGAATAATTGAAGAAGAAAAAACGAGAAATAAAAGTATGTGTTGATTTTATTATTAAAACTTCAAAATTTAGAATATTTTTTTCACATGATATACACTTTAGTCTATGTCTTACATAAGTATCACAATTTTAACAAACAACTAACTACAGGCCTACAGAATACATTTCTAGCTATTTTAAACTGATCAAATTATAAGTCATAATTCATAGTCATAAGTAAATAAATCCTTTGCTGATTGTGAAATACTCTTCTTGAATACAAAAATGAGAATATCTAATATATGATCAACTTCATAATTAAATCTGAGGATGTTAGGAGATGTTCGGAGCAAGCATCAATCGGTTTCTTTCAAACAGGTTTGGTTTTCAAACGGATCTAAATTTATGATCAACTTCATCATAATTAAATATGAGGATGGTCGAACCTTGCACGCAGAGCATCATTTCCGTCACGGAAATGATGCAAATGCAAATAGCACTGGAATTCTGTGCTATTTGCCTTTAGTTGTGGCTTGTGGGCAAACTCCTTGTATCTCATTGTATGGGAAGGAAAAGGCGAATTAGCTTCGTGAACCTTTTTCCACAAGAGACCCGCGGACGGCTTACAACTTATAAAGTCGTGACAATGGTGATGCATTTCCGCATACAGACCAACCCTGAGATGATGTGGATGTGCCATCAGTGGTTGTCATTTTCGCAGTTCACATTTCAAGTTGGGCTTGCCAGCAACAGTACAGTGCTTCGGTTCAGAATGTAGTGGTTTTCTTGTCGTTCGGTTCAGCATGCATAAATTGGAAAATGGTTTTCTTGTGGTTCGGTTCAGCATTCAAAATATTTGTTTTTCTTGTCGTTCGGTTCAGTATACGTAAATTTGTTGTCTTGTCCTTCGGTTCAGCATGCATTAATTGGAAAATGGTTTTCTTGTGGTTCGGTTCAGCATACAAAATATTTGTTTTTCTTGTCGTTCGGTTCAGTATACGTAAATTTGTTGTCTTGTCGTTCGGTTCAGCAAACATAAATTGGTTTTCCTGTCGCTCGGTTCTACTACCTTCCTAGTTGGCAATAAATAAGTTTGAAATTAACTTTTCTAGTAATAGCCGTACCCCGGACCCTTTCGCTAAATGAAGGCTTTGCAGGTTCGTCTAGCTAATAACTTGGGTTGCTTTGGGTGGTATAGGTATGTGATGATTTTTTTCATTGAGATTTTTCTCAACCCGGTGGCCAGAAGTGAGGATCTCTAGCTCGTGGATCATTTATAGTTCATAAGGCTTGTGGCTATGTTCTGATGTATACTTGGATTCATTTTACCACCCGTATTCATTGGAAGGAGGATTTCGCAGTCCTCCACCATACTTTCCAAGGTCAAGGGTTGAGGGGCACAGTTAATGGCGCCATTGTTCACATTTACATTTACAACGTCTGCAGATGCAATCATACTGGCTGCTGCTGCTGCCAAATTATTCGCTTGCTGTTGCTGTCTCCTACAACAATAAATTTTCAATCGGGAATGTTTAGCAAGGGTTCAAACAACCAAATAAAATATGTGTCAAGAATATTCGCGTATTATTCATTCCCAGTATTTGTGATTCATTTTTTATTTACCTTCTTCCTTTCACGGATCCTGAGTGAAATCGACCGCCTTCCCCCCGAACTCTATTCATTGCATGCTTATGACGAGATTCGTGCAGATATTTCTGAAATTAAAAGTCTTGGTGACATTAATCGTTTCAAAATCGACAGTGTATATATTGTTCGCGTATTCCTCAATCGTTTGGCTTACAGGCCGTTCCTTTGGAATTCGTCCGTCGGCTTCCATTCGAGCGCGGGCCTGCCTCCGTTTGAGAATGCGGTGATATTGCTTGGCATTGACGTAAAGTGGTTCTTCTTCCAACATTTCTGGTGCTGGTAAAGGCATGCGGGTGATTTGGGGAACTCCACCAGTATTTTGAAGCATCTAATGATAGTGAACATGTAACTCATTACATTTATACGCCGCTTGGATGTAGCCAATCTCACAACAAATATACAAATTACAAACGAATACTCACAAAGTTTGTCCCAGACAGACCAAGACCTTGAGGAATAGTTATTGTGTTGTGGTTTTGACCCTGAGAATTGCCACCCGACGAACCGGAGGACAGTGGAATAAGAGATGCATTATTAATGCCTAGTACTTGGGACGATTGCTGGGAGGTATCGACTGACATCGGTGAATATATAAATGTTTGCCCATCCTGGGTTTGAACAATTTGGGCGCCGGGCGGTAGTTGGGTCTAAATATTAAGAACATTATTTAAATATATTCATAATTCGTAAGCAAAGTAAAGACATATTACTCAAGCTCACCTGGAGATTACCCAAATTTCCGAGATTACTAATAGGGAGGACCTGAATTGCCTGCTGAAGGCCACCCGTTTGTATTGATTGACCAAGATTCTGGATCACAATTGGCTGGTTATTATTTTGATTTTGGCCAAGCTGGAGAACAGGATTACAATAAATTAAAATACTCTTAATTATTGTTATCGAATCTTAGCACACACCTGCTGGGTCAACACGTTGAGGTGATTTTGAGTGTCCGACATAGTATTCACAACATTACTATTTGTACCAGAATTGCCTCCTTGTCCCTGGTCCATAACAACATTCAATATGTATTGCCGAGTCGCAACATCTTCCTCTTTCTTAACTTCCACTGAAATTGAACAACACATTTAAACGTTTCAAAAATTCCAAACTTAAACAACAAATATCTAAAAGCACAACTACTAACAAAAAGTCAACCAACTCCGAAAACTAGGAATTGCAAGCAAGAATGAAGTAAATGGCAAAATACTTGTTATAGCAGAGGCTGTCAATTAGCACTAGCGTCAAACGAGGTCACCAACTGCACTTGAGTTCTGAGGAATCCTTGGCTTTCTGCGAATCTCTAGATACCATCAGTACACTGTAAACAAAAATTAAATTAGATATATTTACACTCAAAACTTCCAGGTCACATTGTTCCCTTCAACTAGCTCCATATTTTAAGAACTCGGCTACTCTGTGGCCAATGTGCCATTGATGGACGTTTTGCACCATTTCCAAAACTACCAGACTTTCACTTTAGAAAGTTATCCAATCGGTCTTTCGAACTTAAATCAAATCCATTATTACTGCCTGTACTGGACGGAATCAGTTCAATAACCACCGACCGACATTTTCTAACGCAACACATAAAGTCTGGGTTTGGGAAACCCTTGTCAAGATGCACTTTCTTTGAATGGCAACTGAACCGACACTAGCTTATTAAGGGAGTAACTATTTGCATACATTTCATAGTTTGTGAGCCTTTATGAACAATTACCGGCAATCCGAAATAGTGAAGTATCTCCGTTGTACGTTGCTTGTATCAAAACAAGGATACTGATGACGATGAATGTGTGAGTTTGTCAACGTGTTTGACGTTCCTTGCCAAGGACGACAGGAGACATGGGTAGAAAATGGTATACCTACACACGATCGCACCGTACCGACTCTTTCTTTGGTCGAGCAAACTAAGTCAGTCTAGTAAGTCAATCAAACCAGCAGTTTATAAATAAGTCAAATCAACCTAAAAAATAAGCATGTCATATGTCATATGTTTAGACAAATGATTGAAATCCAAGTTAGCAAGTACAGTAGTAATTGGAGTTTGTTCGAGGGTTGTGTTTAGAGCGGAGCGGTGGTAGGGCGGATAAGTGGTCATCAGTTTAGTTAAAAATGTGTAAAATTAAAGGGGAAAATGAATTGAAAAATGTTAAAAATGTGTAAAATGTTGTGTGTGCGTGCGTGTGTGTGATGATGTGGTGTTTGTGAAATGTGTTTAAAAGTAGTCAGTACTATTTTGGTTTGTGAATTTTCAGATTGGCGGCCTGTTGTGTAATTTGCGTGTGTGAAGTTTCGGTCGAGTTCTGCTTGGTGGTTGAGTGATTGGATGTGTTGAGGAAGTGCCCAATGGAAGGACTGATTGGGTGCTGATGCTGGCAATGCTGGGCTCACACTTGGCCCTTCGCCTTCCCAGTTGGTCCAACTTTCCAATGCAATGCATGCTTAGGTTGGATGGGGGCAGGGGGGCTGGGGGGCTGGTGATGCTACAGCCTGCCAGAGCCAAGCCAAGTTTTGGACTTCTAGCCCCCCCCCATACAATCCCTGTTGTACAATTCAACACACAAAACCCAATTCAATTTTACAAGGAACACTATTCAGACGCAACTCTGCAAAACACAACTTTCCGATTCATAGAATAGATCAATTTTGCCGGCCGGAGCAGAGCCAGAAGAGCTACAGTTGTGTTCTTGTAATGTTGTAAATGCCCGGACGCTTTGGGAGTATTCCCAGGAATACATCCGGGAATATTCCCTGGGCAAGGGCAATTATTTTTATGCCCAAACTGGGAATTTTCTAAAAAATATGAATAGACAGTAAATATAGTCAATTGCAGTCACTCCCGATAGACCGAGAATTTGTTGGCTGGTCTCGCCAGCAAAGATCAATTGGATCAATCGACAGATCTATGTAAATTATGCAATAATTTCCTTCCAAAAAATAGAGACAAACGTTTCGCTTCAGCTGATCCATTTGTCCTGACTCCTGAGAGTCGAGTGGCTTGAAATTATATTAGACTGATTTGTCCTGCCACTGCCTACATAAATAGGCATAAAATTTTGCAGCTGCCCCGCTAAATTGACGTTAGGGTTAAAATTGAAAATATAAAAAATGAGCATTGATATTTTTGATTTTATTGCAAGTTTCGCCTGGGAACTTGGCCAGGTTTTTGATGTGATAGTCTAAAATGATTTGTGGGCAAGGTTTTGACTTAAACTAGAACTAAGCGAAAAACTAGAGTTTGGAAATGTTGTAAACTTTATGAAAAATAAAGTAATTTTTGATTGAAGTGAAATAATGGGTGCGAGGTAATAGAGTGAAAGTGAGATAGTGCGGCGAAGTGGTTCCCTTGTTAGGTAGGTAGTAGCTAGGTAGTCACACTCACAGCCAGCCTTATACCTTTGAGCCCATTGCACTGCATTGCCTTGCGTCATTCTATGATGAGAACGAGATGAGAACGCGTTCCGCTTTTCCAATTCATTTCCGTACTTCTGCTTCCTACCCGAGCTTCCTGCACACCTCTTTTGCCACTTTTCCCCGAACCCCGAATCCCGTCTCTCTCTGAACAATTGCATGGATTTGGAACTCCGAAGAGTCCGAAGCCCCGAAACCCGCCTCAGCCGCTCCCACAAACCACGGCTCACTAGTCACCACTCCGTCAAAGACGCCATTCAACCCCCATCCTCTCAACGTTCCACTTCTGCCTCCAAATCCTTCTCTCCGTGAAACCGTTCGGGATCGGGACTGGACTCCAGGAACAACTTCTCCAACTTGCTCTTAAAACAACGTCTTCACCCAAATTATTCGGATGAATAGTCATTTCTAAAAACACCCAAGAAGACCCAGTATTATTCGGTCACCTATGTCTGGTATTTTTACCGAATAGCTGGTCCTCAACAGGCGAATATTCTTTCATGATTTGAGTTTTCCAAGTAAGTTCCAAATAATACTATACTATACACTCTCAAAAAAATGAATTGATGAGGACCGGAAGCCGGAAATTAGTGGTAAGGTTAAGGTACCGGAAAACCGGCATGCTTTCGGTATAGGTTAGATATCAACCGGCAAGGTGGCAGCACTCGCACGAGCCATCGCCACCGTTGACCGGAACTAGCTTCTACTTTTGACTCCGAGTATCGACTTCCGACCTCTTAAAACTCTAAAATTGCAGAGATGAGCTGAATGAGCTCCATCACAATTTTTGTTTTTAATCAAATCAACCAGAGTTAATTATTTCAACTTGAAATATTCGGTTTCGTAAGGTAAAAGTCTTGTCTCTTGCGACTCTTGCCAAAGTACTGCAGCTTGAATCCGTCGTTGTTGATGTCTTTAGGTTTTGAAGTATCCCCTTGCTCCCTTCACCGTATTTTAGTTAATTGTAGGACGAGTAGTAAAGAAGCTGTCAGCTGTGGTCATATCTGTCATTCTGTTCCTACACCAAAAAATTGGAGGGTTGCGAAGAGCGATGAAAATCAGGAAATGTATTCTCCTCTCCGCTGTATTTCTAATTGGTTTCCAGGTTATCTAGTTGTTGTATTTTGTTCATCTAAGTCATCAACTATGAATAAAACTTAAAACATTAACATTGGATTACGCAAAACGCATGCATGCATGGAATTAGTAAATAAAAACTAAGAGTAGGAAAACAGGGAAAAATCATAGAGTAGGTGATGGATATTGTGAATGAGAAGAAGAATTGAATTCCCGCGTCAAGGTGTGACTCGTGGACTCAAAATCAAACTTTTCACGTTCGCTCACGTTCTTTTCCTTTTCTTTCCAGCCAGACACGCTAGACAGGCCAGGCAGGCAGAACCGAGAAGTGAAGAGCGAAAACTCCAGCGAAAGAGTCTGATCTTCGGAGTTCGGATCACAGCCAACAGCACAGCGAGACACAGACAGATCACTGTACTCAGATCAGTTGAGGTGACAGTCGGCTTCATTCATTGTCTTCGACTCTAGCAGAAGGTGCCAAAGTCAGGTCCAGGTCAAAGACTCAAGGTACATCACCTTTAAGGTAAGCTTTCAAATCAGTCTCAGAACCGTCAGAACATGTCATCTCTTGCTATCTCAATTTGTTCTTTATTAACTTTGTGTCTCCATATTCTTTCTTAGGTGACCAATTGTTACTTTTGAGTGGCAACCAAAAGTGATCAGTCATGAGTGACGCTGTGGACCAGAGTGACGATTTCGAAATTGAAACTAACACAATACCACCTTCGGAATTTGATGCACAACTAGCAAAACCGATCGATGAGCAGGGGCCCGCTAATTTGGTCGAGGACAAGATTGAAAATGAAATTATAGATTATGGTGGTCATGAAAGTAAGCTATATTTCAGCACTAAATTAAATTGCAATTAAGTTTAGTACGGTACGGTATTGTATACTATTTCTGAAAGAATAGTTGGTAGGCTCAGTAGCGAATCAGTTAGTTTAATTTTTCATTTGTTCATAGATGGTGAAGCCGAAAAGGCTGAAGTCGCAGGCCCTGCTCCAGTGGCGTCATCATCAGCAGGAAATGTGGATGGGGACAGTGGTCTAGAAGATCCGGTGAGGCGGGTGGGGTTTCTGAATAACAATTATGAGGATGACGATCTGTCGGACTCTGATTTACCGGCTTCCCCTGACCCTAATCAACCATCCACGTCTGCTGGACCTGGGCTAGAGACTAACCCTTATGCCTACTTGGACAGGGATGAGTTTACTTCAGAGAAGTTTAAGGTTGAACTCAGCAACTTGCCACGATTCTACGGATACAGTGTACGAAAATAGATAAAAAATTTACCCACTTTTTTTTATAAATTGGTGACTTTATTATTATTATCCAAGTTCATTAGTATTAATAGCTAATTTCCTGCTTTACAGGAACTGAAGAAGTTGATCAACAGCAAGTTGAATTTAAATAGTCACAAGATTAAAGTGATGACTAGTGGTTCCAAGTGTGCGTATGTTAACTTCAGATCTGATGAGGAAAGAGCTAGTGCAATTGCGGTTTTGAATGGCTACTTATGGAAAAAATCAACGATGAAAGCCGTGGTATTAATCATTAACTAACATTATTAGTTTCTAGCATATTATTCTTCATTGTACAGTTCAATATAATGTATACATGGTATAAGTTTAATCAGGCAGTCTATGTCTTGATAGGAAGCTAAGCCGGCACAGGATCCTTTGGTCCGAAAGAGGACCGGCGATGATTCGTCGTCACCTGTTAAACGTCCGAAAACTGTTTCCGAGGATCAACAAAATGAACCTCTTCCAAATGCTAGTGAGCTTATCAGAAACGCAACAATTCCTTTCTGGAATATACCGTACTCCGAACAGGTAATTATTATTGGTAGTTACTCATATTTAAACTCGAAACTTAGTTGTGTTTTAATAACTTTGTTATGCCTAACAGATCGTGCAGAAGACCGAAGTGGTAAATAAATACATGGCAAGATTAACCGCAAAATTGTACGAAATAAATCCCAACATACGCAGGAAGAAAGACGGGTTGCACATTTGTTGTGTGGAGGAAGTGCGAAAGTCCCCTGTGATAGACGGGTATCGCAATAAATGTGAATTTACAATTGGTTAGTGAAAAAGAAATTTCAAATAAAGAAAGTTTAGAATACATTTACAATTTTGCGCATTGACTGTTTTCGTTTAGGGTACAGCCCGGAAAAAGAGAAGACAGTCGGATTCCGACTATCAAGCTACAAAGGTGGGTCAACATATGTGGGACCAGTGGCCGACTTGATTCACATACCGCTAACGATGAGGTATAATTAATTCTGTAGTATTAGATACCATCTAATTTACGTTGAACTTGATTGAGCATTTATATTGATGTATTAGAACGGTAGCTGGATTGTTCGAGACCTATGTTCGTTTTAGTGAATACGAACCATATGACTCAGAGACTCATGACGGCGTTTGGAAGTTTTTAACCGTCAGGACTACATTGGACAATCAGTTGATGATGATGGCGGTCATTGACGTCAACGTAAGTGAATTCTTTTGCATACTCAATTCGCAAGCCCTTTGAAAAAACATTCGCATTGGTATACATTTTACGTAAGTCATGAATTTTGTGGTTCAGTAACAACCGAATTTGTTTACCTCGTTTACAGAGTCTCAAACGAGAAGCTGCTGATGAGTTGAAGCTAAAGATGAAAAAATATTTCATGGAACTTAGCGAAATGAGCGACAATAAAATTACATCCTTTTATGTAAAAGAGGCTAAAAAGCATGGTCAGCCACAGACCGGCTTGCCAGAACTGTTGTTCGGGGAACCTGGGATAACAGAAAGAATTGGGAACCTTAAGTTTAAGATCTCCCCGGAGTCATTCTTTCAAATTAACACCAAAGGAGCCGAGGTATTCTAATTGCATCCAAGTTTGAACTTAAAATATTGTATTGACTAAATTCATTTGTATTATTGTCCTTCTTACAGCTCCTTTATTCGTCAATTCGAAATCTGGCAGACATCGATTTGATTACGAGTGTTGTCGACATTTGTTGCGGGACTGGGACGGTAGGCATCTGCCTAGCTAATGCTTGTGGGGAAATCCTTGGAGTTGAAATGGTAAATCTCACAGCTCATATTTGATTTTAGCATCACATTTTATCTTCTGCTAATCTCTAAAGACTTTTGCAATTATTTGATTCTTGGTGTTTTTTTGTGTTATTTCAGGTGCTCGACGCCGTTCGTGATGCAAACTTGAACGCTCAAAATAATGGGCTCGCGCAACAATGTCGTTTCTACGCAGGAAAAGCCGAAATAATAACCAGCATTGTTATTTCCTATGCCCGATTTGAAAAGATCATTGCTGTGCTCGACCCTCCGCGTGGGGGAGTCCACACGAGAGTTATTCAGGCTGTGCGAAGATGTGAAAGAATTCGGTCACTAGTGTATGCTGCTTGTGATGCCAATGCAGCAATGAAGAACTTCATTGACCTATGTCGTCCAGAGTCCAAGCATTTCAAAGGAACAGCATTCATTCCAACAAAGTTGGTGCCAGTTGATCTATTCCCACACACTCCACACTTGGAGTATGTTTTCCTCTTTGAACGGATCGACGCTTATTACGCCAGTATGGCAAGGGCACCATGCGACTGTTGCCGCTCTGAGTATTGCAAAGACGAGTACGACAAATTATCTAATTCCAATCCCAAGACCAACTAAACTTAACATTCATATTTTATATATTGCTGACCGATGAGTTAGATCACTAGAGTTGAGATATTCATAATCCATGAAAAATATTGAATAAAAAACTGTTAAATGTTCACTTTGACGTGTAATAATGTGTATTCTCTCACTTTGATTCAAATTCAATTCATCCTAAATCCTAACGTGGCTAGAATTACTGAACCACACAGCCACTGCAATGTCTAGCCTCGCCTTCGTCTCGTCAGCCAGCATAGCACACAAGAAAATGTGTAGAATATTTTCTACCATTAACTTGTTAATAAACAATTAAGTTCAATAGCAATTATTGAACTTTATTTAAGTTTAAACACCACAATGTTGATGTTCCCGTCGTCCGAATTCAACATTTTTTTTATGAAATTGAAGCCACTGCGATTCTTTTCAACAATCGCTATAATATTTAAAATTTAGAAATTGTGGTTCCGTGACACGGGCAAAACATCAAACATGAACATCAAAATCTTCGAGTTCCTTTGAACTTTTCACTTAAAATTTGTAAAAGGTTTGATACTTTCGTCCCGGAGTGGCAAAATAAAGAACTTTTTCGCTTCTGAAGTGCACTGCAGTTATAATATTTTTGTTTAGAGAACGTTTGTATTAAGCAATAGTAATTGGTAAAATGAAACAAGAGGAATTTCTGGAGTTTTGCGATGCGATGAGAAGGAATTCGGTCAGGTCTGGGTCTGGGCTGGGGTTGAATGAATTTTTGGATGATTTTTTCCGGCAATTCCAAGTCTCCTACATCTCAACTCCCAACAAACAATTTGAATCAAATTCCGCATGTTGCATGCTCCGGCTCCGGGGTCCGGCTTTTTGTTAAATTTTTTTTCTACAAAATTATATCTATCATCGTAAATAATTACTGTTGTTGTGACCTTTTGTGACAGGATGAGTCGTTTAAGTTGTATTTTAAAAGGTCAACTTGGGCAGAGTCGTCGACACTCGTCTAGTTTCGTCAAATTTCTCGAGCACCGAAGAACTCAAGCTGAGAATTCTTTGCTCATTCAAGTAAAAGCAATTATTTTTTCTAATTTTGACTTTATTTATGCCAGCGTAAAGTTTTTTGATACATTTTATTTTTTTTCTCCATATTTTGTAGGTGAGCAGTCCCACTTCCGCCCCAGACGTAAAAAGTTATTTGTTTTCACAATTTGGTCCATTGGAAGCAATTTTTGATTATTCACTTCCGGAGAAAGGGAGACACAATTCAAGTTCTTCCATTTCATCCAGAGCTGGACAAAAGCACTATGTTTTGGCAGAATTTAAGGAAAAGGAAGATTTGAGTAAAGCTCATCAATCTTGTGGTCACGCCGTGGGCACCCTTCCATTTAAATCTGCAATGTGTTGGTTCAGTCAACCTGTAGGAATTAGTCACGCTGGTTCCAAATCAAAGGAATCTATTCCCTCAGATCATCTCAAACATCCATCCGAAAATGCTGACTTTTCTAAAGGAAAATCGGTGAGCATTTAATGTTTAGTTGAAGAGTTTTATTCCTAGCGAAAATCTCTGCAGTCAATGTAATCAACTGAGAGGATGTTCGGCGTTCGGTAAAGGAAATATTTGATATTTAACCCAGCTCAGCGACCAAATCAAGGAGCATGAGGACTCGATGAAAATTACTGAATTAGGAACACGACTCGGATTTCTCGTTGCCAATCACTTAGAAAAAACTTTTGAAAGGTTCTACCCATCCGGTTGTGTTCTTCCTTTTGGATCAACTGTTTCAGGGTTAGGTAGGCAGGGTGGAGATTTGGATCTTGTACTCGTACCAGATAAGGTAATCTCCAATTTTTGGCTGATTTAGAAAGTTTTGATAACTTTTTTTATAGATTGAAACTAGTGTATTTTATTGATAGACTGAAATATTTCCTGTGCAAGCTCAACAAAAAGGAAAATCAAGGCTTTTGTATCAAACGAAATTATACACAGGAGGAAGTTCAGGGAGAACCCGATGTCAAACAAAAGTATTGAGCACCATTGCAGATATCATTGAAGCATTCGTACCTGGCTTCATTCAACTTCAACGAATTCCTCATGCTCGTGTTCCAATATTAAGATATTGGTTCGAGTTCACGGGAGTGCAGTGTGACCTTTCCATGACTAACTCGTAATTAGATGTAAAATTTGGTTCGTTGAACGGAATTATGAGACAACATTTCGTAATAACTCTTTATTAATTTGCAGAAGTGGGATTCATATGTCGGAGTTGATCTACTTAATGGGTTCCATAGACTCGCGATTTCCAACCCTCCTTTGTGCAATTCGAACATGGGCTTCTTCAAACAAAATTACCAATCCTGTGCCTGGTCGACAGCCAACTAACTTTATGCTTGTCTTACTTTTGATTCACTTTCTTCAATGCAAGAAGATTTTGCCAACACTGGACGTTCTCTTTAATAATCCTGGTTAGCGAAACATAGTTCAAGGTTAGCACGAGACACGAATATTTATTTTAGAAATGCAAGGAAGTGTATGCACGTTTTACAGGAAAGGACGATGCTCGAATTACTTCAGATGGTATTGACTGTGGGTTTCTCCGAGACCCTGTGAAAATAATGACCTATTTTGCACCAAAAAACAAATCAAATACACTAGCAGAGCTCCTTTTCGAATTTTTCGAGTTCTACTCTGAATTTGATTTTAACACCAAAGGAATTTCGTTATTCACTGGAAGAGCTTGGGGGAAACCAGATGTTAAAGCGATTTATCTTCAAAATCCTCTTGAAAGACATTTGAATGTGGCCGGAAACGTGTCTCTGGAAGAACTTTCGCGATTTAAAAGTAAGGCAAAACAATTTCTCAACAAGTGAAAAGGTTTAGACATTCTTCCAAATAAGTAAAGTGACTAACTGGTCAGTAGCTAGCGTTTCATACCAGCATTTCTTATGTTGAAGCAGCAGCGATATGTGCCAATAAATTATGATCTTATGTGAGAGCAAAATTTTACATTACAGGTGAATGCTGCGCTGTGTTATGGAAATTAGAAACGTCTGTAGCGAAGTCTGAAGAATTCACGCTCACTGATCTCTTTCTCACCCATCAACTTGATAAGTCTCTTCATAGTAGTCTAAATATGAAAGAATTACTATCTGAATGATTCAACTAACGGACGTAACGTCAATTGATTTATATTTGTTCAAACGTCTTTGAACAACATTATTTTAAAAATGACTTATATCATTGTAGGTTAGTTTATTTAGTTTTGATTCCATGTTGGTCAAACTAGACTGTAAATTCATTCATTCTTAAAAAGTAAATAATTTTTATAAAAAAAGTAAAATCTTAAAGCAACGCTCTCAAAAAATTTGATAAAAAACATTTTGTTTAACACAATAGGTTCATTAATTTCTCTTCATATTTTTATCTCTGTCGCGAAATGCATTAGTTTAAGACGAGGCGAACATTTTGAAGAGTGAAAATTGCTTTCGCTAGCTTTCTGCATTCCGAACTTTTTAGCTGGCTCAATCGCCACCAGTGCTACTATGAAGGCCTGGGACAGAATGAACTCTCAAAACATCTACCCAATGCATTTGTTCTCATTTATCTATCAAAGAAAGTTGATTACTTCCGTTTAGTACTTTAACAAGGGACCCACTGTTAGCGTCAAAACCTTGAACTCCTTGTCCTTCACGCATTTTAATCTTAATATTGCCTTAACTGACTTTATTGCTCTTTAAAAGCGTATGTATATAAAAGAATAGTCAATGCAATGCTGCAACTATGTCTTCCAAGCTGACAAAATAAATTGTAGCAGAATTTTTCTCTACTGTACTTGTACTGGGTCAGCAAAGAACGAAGCCTGGCGCATCAAGCACATGGCATTTCTGATTTGTGCAGTCCTGCCAAGTCCATTTCTTAATTTAATATTTTAATTGTCTCGCCAAATCCAAATGATCTTATAATTAGATTTAGCATTAGAACTAATGATTTGTAGTCGTGTATCTGGGTGAAACGATGTGACGATATGGAGTGGAGGCTGCCGGGAAGAAAACCATTGTGAAAGTGAAAAGAGATAATTTCCTATGCCTGAAAAGTCAAGAGGATCGGATAGCATAGCACTCAATTCTGGCAAGCACAACCACAGGTAGAGTACAAATACAATCTTGCAAAGAACTTGATCAAGTTCCCTTGTAATTTCTAATTGGTAATCATTTTGTGCTAGCAAATTAAGCAAATAAGTATTTGGTCCTTCTACTTTTCTTTGCATGTTTATTTGCTAAAGAAACACGCTTCTTCCGCACTTTGCTTGCTATTCATTTCATATCATCATGATGTGCATGAATAGGCAAAACGGGAACAAGTTCAAGTACAGTTAAGATTATTTCAAGACTTTTTCCGCATAAATTGAAAATAAATGTGGTGCAGTAGTGCAGTTGATCAAATTAACGCAGGTAGGTGAAATATTTGAGGAGTATATTTACTTACACGTAAAATGTTTGAGTGTCGCATATTTCATGAGGCATTTTCAAGACTTCTTGAAAAATAGTAACTTTTTGGTCTGACTACGCAAGGTTCCAAGGTACTACAAGTGTTTTATTTATATCTATTCGTACGTCTTGAACTTGAGTTAAATTGGGGATTGGGCATACCTGGCCTTAATTGTGCGGGAAGCCTGTGAACTCTGTTTTGGGGGTTTGGGACACTTTATAAGTAAAATTGAATAGAGTTTGTTTAAAGATATCGCTGATGTAAACGTTAGCCGTTTAGCCTACTTTGCAATTCGTAGGCGAGTAATATATATTCGCCATGCAACTTTGACTATCCTTCGATGAAAATGTGCCCTGAATAGATGTAATACAGCTAAATTGGAGTAGTTTGAACAACTTGCTTGACATTAAATTCTAAATTATATTTCAGGATACTAATTTCCAACAGGACGATCGACAAATCGATGAATTTTGAGAAAACCGAGTCTTCTTGACTTTTTGACTAGTTCCAATGGAGGAGGATGGAATTCATTGTTCCTACGATCTCAACCAGAATGGCTCACTTGGAAATGATCATATCTTCATAGACCATGACAATTCTCTACATGACCAAATGGTGCTGCTAAGTCTTCCCCATCACCACGATGATCCTCTGTCCACTGGCCAGGCATTTCCATCGGGTTCTCGGATTATGGAGACAATCATTGTCATGTCTGACTCCATGTCGTCGGGTCAAGCCCACATTAACTCGTCTAATTCTCAAATAGTACGGTTGTATACTTTTGCTTTAATATTTGGATTCATATATTCGTGTAGAGTTGAGTATTTTCCTAGACACACTATTTAAACTTGTTCATCTACAGATTGTTGTACACTCGAATGCACTGGAAGAAGGAAATCTGGATGGAAACGTTAGCAGTAATGCGATTGGTGAGACGCAACCTCTGCGTGCACTTGAGGTTGAGTCAGAATTAGCTGGAATCGATGGTGATCATTCGCCAAAATCATGTGAAGTGAATACCATCAATGGATTGGACTTGAACGGAAAAATATGCATGAAGATCGATTTGAATAATTCTCCAACCTTAGTGCATTCCTCCAGTATCACGAAGATGAATCCCACCACTGACGAAATAGAGTTGAAGCCATACGAATCCGCACATGTCGAGGAATCGCAGATCAGAAGAAGTCTTAGGCCAAGACCACAGAAACCCATAGTGAATTCCAAGCCTCGGGCAAAAATTGTAGAATCCTCAGCAGAGTCAGAGTATGATGACACTGAAGAAGAAGCGGAAGACGTGAAACTGAAACCGACTCCACTACCCAAGCAAAAATCGAAAAGCGTACGTACTACCGTTGAATCAGATGACGAGTTTGAAGACGGTGACAGTTTTAGTGAAGACGATGATCACAAAGAAATTAAAAAATGTGTAGTTTGTCTTCGATACCGAGAATTTGTCGAGTCCATTTTTGACGATGCGAAGCAATTGTACCATCACATTGAAACTATGCTCGCATATGTACATGTCCAGGTACGTACATCTGTACTAATTTGAGTAAAATTATACAATTTATGTTTGGATTTGGATGTGTTCCAATGAAAGATCTTCATTATTTGTTTTCTTTCAGGTCAATCGATTTTCCTGTAACATTGGAATTTGCCCGGAATGCTTTGATCAACTACAACATTGGCACATTTTCATTTCGGCAATTACAAAACGTCACGAGACTGGTAAAGCACAGATATCTATTCTAATCCAACAACACCAATGAAAATTTAATGAAAATATGAAAAATGTAGTCGCATCGACTGGTGAGAAGTTTATTAACGAGCCAGTGGGGTTTGAAGCAGTCAAGGCTCGCGTCTATAGGAACTTTAAGAAAATGGGAAAAGGTGTGAAATACATATACGAACAAACTATACAATTTTATTTGCACAGTTTGATTTTGACCAACTAATTTTAATTGAGTTTAACGATTCTTCTAGTGAAGGAAGTCTACCTGGCTGCAACACATTCACACTATGCAAGACGGCATTTGTCGGAAAAGGACTGGGACTATTTTTGTGAGCATTTATTCCATGCCAACTCTGTGAAATCTGAGAAATCAAAAGAATTGGAACGATTCCTTATGAGTCGAGAGAAATTGTCTCAGCTCTACTGCACAAAGTGCAACAAATTAGTCCCTGGTCAGTCATATCTCTATTCTTCTGATTAAACGAACTAACAATGTCGCTAAATGTGTTTGAATTACTTTTTAAACTAGATGGTAAAGCAAACTATACAGCACACATGGAGGCTGAACATTCAGAAAATCCTGTGCTGTACCCTTGTGACATTTGCGGAGTTTCGTTTCCTGAGAAAGATATGACTGCTTCAACAGAAGATTATTATCCACACTGGATATCTCACTTTTATTTCAACTCGTACGTTTGTATTGTATTGTAGATCGTTAATTATTGCGTTTGTAAATCAACTTCCGCAACATAATGTCCTTCTAATACTAGATGCGAGGATTGTGCGAAGAGATTTCCAACTAAGAGAGCATTGGGTCAGCACCGTCATGCGGTTCATAAAAACCGTCAGGTCAATTGCGATCGATGTGGCAAAGTATTAGCGAATAAGATGAGTCTTGACCTTCACCTCTTGAGACATTTACCGGATGATGAAAAGAATAAATATATGACTAAATGCAAAATCTGCAAGAAGAGGTCCGACAAAAAAAATTTAAGCTTTGAGAGGAAACGGAAATTGCAAAGACTTTAATTTACAAATTTCAGAATTTCTTCACATGGTCTGAGATCTCATTTGGCAACACACAACGATGAGAGACCCTGGAAGTGTGACCATTGCGATTCAACATTCAAAATGAAGGGAGCTCTTGTGTCTCACCGTGACGTCGTTCATTTCAATTTGAAAAACCATGTTTGCGGAATTTGCAAGGAAGCGTAAGAAAGAAAAATATTTTCGTACTATTAAAATCAAAGAATTAATTTTCGAAATATGCGTTTGTTGCCAATTTAGCTTCAAAAGTGCCAGTTCCTTAAGAGGACATGTTCGGCGCCACGAAGGGCGTAAAGACTACAAATGTGACGTTTGTCTGAAGGGTATGGAATTTACATTTTGTATACCTAGACTTTAGATTGAAAATCTAAAAGATGATTTCTTTGGATTTAGAGTACTACACTTATTCTGCACTCAAAGGCCACAAAATTGTTCATCAAACAACCCGAGATTTTATCTGTGAAGTGTGTGGGAAAGCTTTCAAGAAAAAGAAAGCCTTAGAGGTAACAGCTATTGCTATACAGCAGTTTGAGCTTGAAATTCTAAGTTCCTTAGCTGAAGAAAATAACTTATTATGCTTTAATACAATTTTAAGGAGCACGTCACGATTCACACCGGTCTAAAACTCCACCAATGTCCAATATGTGGTCGAGAAATTAGAGTGAAGTCCAACCTTTACAAACACATGAAAATACACAACAAGGCTCCCGAGGATACTACTCTGTCAAAACCAATCAAGAAAAGAATCAATGCCAAGAGTGGCTCTGACGAAACCACGCCATCAGGCAGTGCATCCCTGGAGCCAAAGGCAGAGCATTCAGAGTCCAACACTGTCAATGATGTACAATCCATAACTACTTTGGTGTTGACAGAACCTTTGCCGGATAATTTGCAAAGTATGAATTTAATATCGGAATCTAGTGTGGCCAATAATGCGAATGGGAATCGTGTACAATTTGCCATTCAATCACTGCCACAAACGACTGCATTTTTGCCTCACCACTTTCAGTCAAATCAAGATGGCTTAGTTCAAACAATTACTATGCAACATCAACATCAAGATTTGCTCAACGTTCCTTTGCTAGACGTTCCAGTTTCCGGGCCTTTCTATTCTGAGACCGGGCAGCAATATTTTGTTCCTGCAGATCCTACACAAACTTAGCGGGATGCAGTTAGTTAGCTGATATTCAATATTTTATTAATATTTCTATATTTCCTGAGAAAACGCAACGTAAAGATATTGAGAAGTGGAGTTCAGAGCTTCCAATCGGTTCAAGAAGTCTTTTCAAATTACTCACACTGTCTTGCCTCAGAATAAAATTATACTAGTGTATAGAATTTACTGTAGACTAGCCTTAAGACTTAACATATTACTGGACGCGAAGCGCGCTACAAAATTATATTGTAGTCGTTAAAAGAACATAGATTCCAAGAAACTCTCGGCAATATTGTTATCGAACGATGTATAGATTTTTGATGTTTTTCAAAACATTTTGTATTGTAGAATCATAGTATTTTCGCGATGTGTATGGTTTTGTTCATAAAATATTTTTCTACATAAAAGTTAGCGTTAAGTCGTTTGTTTTTTCATTTAGAGGTAGAACTCAAATCGACTGGCATTTTGTATTCTGGGGATTCAATAATTCATGAATGTATTGTTTATTTCCCTGTAGTAATTTATTTTGCAGGACTCTTTAGCTAAATATTTTTAAGTGTATTGTGAGATTACTCAAGAGACTCATGGAAGGAAATATTCTACAAGCCACTAATCTTGGTCGTGAATAGGAAACAGGAGGCTAAGGCTAACACCATTATTTGTATGCATGCATTTATTATTTAATGTTTTGTATCATTTTGTTGCGTTTAAATTTTTGACAAGACGAATTTCAATGAAATAAATCTGGAGAAATGTTATTTAATGTTCTTTTATACGTTAAAATGTCTCAGATCAATTCCTACACATGTGTAATTTTTCATATTGCAATACATACACATGATTTTGTATAGCTTGATTGGTGAGTAATTTATTTTATGTTCCTACATGCCTTTCCCGAATTTTTTTTTTTTAAATATAACTGCAGTTTTACAATTAGGATGTATTGATTGAAATTTGAAACGAAGCTCTCCCTACGTCACGTCGGTGTCACCAAACCTGAATGAATCAGGCCCCACTTCAAATAATTAAATTTGTGCAAATAAAAAGTTAGATGCGACAATCTATGATTCATGATTGTTTTTCTGGAGGATTGCAAATTCCGATAGTGGCACCAGTAGTGGCTTGGCAAGAAAGTGGATTTCCTTTACTCAACTGCCAATTATCTGCGCAAAAAAATCCACAAAGTCTGCCGATGTCATTCATAATCTTTAAGTTAACTCTTCCATTCCAACTTCTAGTTGTGTAAATCGATAATCTGGACGTGCACTTTGCACTATTGCACATCAGCACTGTACAAACCATTCGCAAATTTCACCTTTTCGGACAACCATGCTTGACAGAATGACTCATTCCATTCATAGTGTTTAGCACTGAAAATCCGCAAACAAAAACTTGAGCAGTTTGCATCCTCTGCTAGCTGTGAAGCACGAACGTTCGACTTACGTTTTGTCAATTTTCTACAACTACTGATTAAAGATTTCCAATTTGCAATTTGCACTGTTTGGAATAGGACTAAGCTGCGAAAACAAGTTGTTTGTGCAATAAATCCCATAACCATTAGCCATGCTGAGAATGCCGACTCTCATCTCCAGTCTTTTTATTTTGTATTTTGCAAAAATATTCCATCCGGATATATAAGCGGACACCACGGCTCCTTTTAGCCAGTTGTTTTCTTGCTGAGTTTATTCAGAAATGTAAATAGTTTTCGCAAATTAACATAGTAAAAAGCTACAAGCGCGAAGATTAACGACATTTCCTTTTAAGGATAGCTGTTTTGGACAGAATACTCGAATCGATTGTTATGGCGGCTCGCAATCATAAAGAAGAAAGCCGGTACGAAATCCTAGTCCAACGTATTTATTCAGCCGCTGTGAAATTAGTAAATTAGATTAGATATACTGGGTTCGCATTTTACACTCATTTTGTTAAACAGGAGTCTAGTTGAGAATGAAGAGGTAGATCCCAGCACATTTGAAGCATTTCAATGCGGTGGAATCGATAACATTTCGCCAGACGATTCATCTACTGGAAGTTCGGCATCGTCTTCTGCTTCCAGCCCTCTAATTGACAAACCAGCAGAAATTCCATATGAATCTGAAAAACCAATTGTTATTTCATCAAATGAATCAAATAGTTATCCAAATTTACCGTGGTATAAATTAGTAAGTAAGAATATTAGTAAGAATTTGCGGCTGCAGATTTTGTAGATGAATCAAAATTTTCAATAATTGAAATGCCTGACCGAAAAATAATGAAATATTTTTTGCAGTTTGCCTTTGCTTCAAAAAGCGATGCTCTGAAATATGTGATTGGATGTGCGGGTGCTGTTCTGACTGCATTTTGTTATCCAATTTCACTGCAAGTTTTTGGTACAACTACAGCAGTCATGATTGAACATCCTGCAAAATTTAATATGACCGAATGCAGTCCGACTCTCAACACGACTTCAGTACTTTGGGAAGCTGGACTACAAAATGCAATTTATGGTGGAGTACTAGGAATTGTCCAACTTATTTTCGGATTCTTTACTCTCTACTGTTTCAGTTATGCAGCAGAAAATCAAGTACAACATTCATCATTCATATGCAGACTTGCGGTAGTAATTAGGCACATAATTACTGATTGATTAATGAATTCTATGCTTACAGGTGCACAGGATCCGGTTGAAATATTTTGAGTCCATGATTCGCCAAAATATGGGATGGTTTGACACAAGTCCTAAAATGGATTTATCCACACGTATTATTGAGTAAGTGTTTCAAAATATTTAGAAATGATGAAATGTCGAAAGCGTAAATTGTAATCGCCGATTGATTTTGCTCTCTGCAGAGATATGGGGAAGATCCAAGAAGCTCTAAATGAAAAAATGGGATTTTGCATTAACTCCACTGCGATGACGATAATCTTCGTCAGCATTTGCTTTCGTGCTGGATGGGAATTAAGTACCCTCTTGTCCTTTGCAATCGTTCCAATGATTCTCCTCACTTATTTTCAAGCCGATGTTAGTAATAATTTAACGAGTAAAGAGCAAGAAGCCTATGCGGAAGCAGGAGCTGTCGCAGAAGAAACTTTGACAAATATGCGGACCGTGGCAGCTTTTGGTGGAGAAGAAAGGGAAATTGCACGTTATGAAAATAAATTGGCAAACGCCAAAGGCTTTTTAGCTAGACGAAACTTCCTCCTCGGGTTAGTTCAGTTCAAATGATTGAAAAGTTTTGGTCTTGCTCAGAGATGATAGAAGAGAAACTAATAAATGATTTTGAATTCCGTTCAGATTAATAGGTTTTATGGTCTACTTCTTAATTTACGCAAGTTTTGCTGTTTCGTTTTGGTATGGGACTAAGCTAGTACTTGAGAGCCGTGAAAGCGGAGATGATGTCTACAATCCTGGAATTCTGCTTGCAGTAAATTTAATTTCTTGTATAGCTATAGTTATATTCAATCTTTTCTAATTGTTTTCTTTAAATTTATTAGATTTGCTTTTCAATGCAATCAGTGGGGTTTAACATTGGCCAGTCAGCAGAGTATTTTAAAACATTTGGGGTAGGAATAGGTGCTTTCAAAAGTATTGGGACACAAATATTTCATCGGTAAGTTTACTGGGTGAATTGCAACTTGCAACGTGCGTTTCGTCATTTGTTAAGAGAAACCAAAGCAGTAATTATGACAATTTGCGTACCAGAAAATCTGAAATAGACCCTTTTTCTACGGATGGTCATACTCCAAAACAACGATTGAAAGGGAAAATAGAATTTGGAGGGGTTAATTTCTCGTATCCATCCCGGCCTGATGTAGAAGTATGTAGCCAAACAATTTTGTCCATCATTTAGCAATTAATGACTGCTTCTAACAGCCAATACATTATTACGTTTTAGATTTTGAAGAACTTTTCTCTAACAATACAAAAAGGTCAAACCGTGGCGATTGTTGGCTCTTCCGGGTCGGGGAAGTCTACTTGCGTTCAACTTTTGCAACGATTTTACGACCCTATAAATGGCCAGATCAAAGTGGACGATACAGATATCCGTGACCTTAACATTGGATGGCTTCGATCTCAATTCGGAGTTGTTGGGTATACTTATAAACAAAACCAGAAATTATTATTTCGAATGCTGACATAAAACTCAAACTCATGTATATTTTTCTGCAGTCAAGAACCTGTTTTGTTCAATTGCTCAATTCGAGATAACATTGCAATGGGACTGCAAGGAGCAACAGAAACTCACATCAAACAAGCAGCAATTTTAGCTTTCGCTCATGACTTCATAGTTAAACTTCCAATGGTAATTAAAATTTTCGTTTTTATATTTCCGTAATCTTTAAAAGCGTTTTAACTGTCATCATCAAAAGTCAACTGGTAAAAACTTTTTTAGGGTTACGACACACTAACTGGAGAACGAGGTGCTCAGCTCTCAGGTGGCCAGAAACAACGAATATCCATAGGTACATTTTTTAGCAAAGTTCCTCAAGTCCTATTGTTCTGAGTTCTGAGCGAATTAATCGTTTTTTTTTACAAGAAAACTCAAAACTGAGATGAAACCCATATTAAGTTCTTTCGAATTGCGATATTTTTCCGTCAAATTTCGATTACGGTTTTTGTTCATTTTGAAACAAAATAATGTGATTAAATGATCAAATTTAGCACGGGCTTTGGTGAGGAATCCTTCAATACTTTTGTTGGACGAAGCTACTTCAGCTCTCGACACACAAAGTGAAGCCATTGTCCAAGCTGCATTGGACGGAGCAGTCCAAGGAAGGACAACGTTAATTGTCACGCATCGTCTCTCAACAATACGAACTGCAGATGTTATAATCGCTATCAAAGATGGAGAGGTTGTGCATCAATTTTACCGACTCTCAAATCCAAAAAGCTGGTAAAGTTGTCTCCGTTAAAGGTTCCAAAGTTTTTATAAAATTTGAAATGTAATAGGTTGTAGAGAAAGGAACTCATGACGAATTAATGGACAAATCTGGAATTTATCGTGAGCTGGTACTGAATCAGATACAATCAGACTCATCTAAAGAGCCAATGACTTTAGTTTCAGAAAAATCCAATACCGAAATAGCATTGCTGGAAAAGGATGCAGATGTGCAAAATTATCCAAAGAAGTCTTTAGATGAGTTAGAAGTAAATCTCGGTTTAGACAATAATTAAAATATAATGAGTTATTCATTTGCGGAAATGGTGATAAAATGTCGTTGCTGATTTTAATATTTGTTTCTGCAGGAGAGCAAAATATTACTTAGAAACTTCAAACTAATGCGATTGATCAAATTGGCAAAAAATGAATGGCCATTTATGGCGCTGACATTCATTTCCACAATAATCAAAGGGAGTAATTTTATGATATATGCGATTGCCCTTGGGAATGTTCTTGCCGTAAGTCTTTGCTCAACATGTTTCAAAATTTAAAATTACAAATGTCAATTGTTTGCTATTGCACAAGTTAGTTAAAGCCAAATTACAAAATCACACACATTACAATATCGCCAATCGGCAAACCGTCACAACGTCATTGTTTGCTCAAATGAACTTAACCTGAACAGGCATTCACCAGTTTCGATAACTCGTACATACAAGAAGAAGCAAATTATTATGCGCTCATATATTTAGGACTGGCATTTTTGACCGGCTTTGCAACATTTTTTCAGGTACACACAGTTTTGAATTTTACTAAATGAACTAGTTTAATTACAAAATTTTAGTCTTTCAAATGTTTTTGTTTAATTCTAAGAATTACTTTACAACAAAAGCTGGTGATGCGTTTACTCTGAGAGTGCGGAAACTTATTTTCCGACTCCTGGTAAGACTAGACATGACATTTTATGATGACCAAGAAAATAAAGTTGGGAATCTTTGTGGACGTTTGTCAACGGATGCTGCCAGCATCCAAAGTGTAAGTCAATTTTTTACGTACAGCAAATCCCAGAAACTGAAGAATTTTCTCAACAATTTTTGTAGGCAACTGGAGACAGACTCATGCGTTTACTTCAAACTTTCACAATGATAGGATCGTCGGTATGGTTCTTAAAAATTTACAGCCAGCTAAACTTTTGATTTGATGATGATAAATTTTATTAATCAATTTTTTTTTCGAATGACACAGGCGGCTATGTCATTTTATGTCTTGCCAAAAATGGCTCTAGCTTGTGCTGTCTTCATACCAATTTCATTCTTATCTGCTGTGCTGGAAGGACGAGTTCTTGAAGGCGATAATGTTCTGGAGAAAGTGGCTGTGGAGAATGCAGCAAACATTGCTTCAGAAACAATCGCAAATATAAAAGTGGTCGCAAGTTTTGGCCTGGAATCACATTTTATTACAGCTTACACGAAGGAATTGGAGAAATCACACAGGTAGACCATTCAAAAAATTCTAAATTTATAGTTCTTATGGCCAACTTAATCAAATTGTAATTGTCAACGCATTTTAGAATTAATCTGGTGCGAGCAAAACTTCGTGCTCTTGCTTTTGGTCTCACTCAATCGATCACATACTTCACATTTGGACTCGCCATTTTGTACGGAATTTATTTAATTGAACACGATTGTGCAGATGTATCGGCCGTATTTAAGTATGCAACTTTGCTTCATCAAACTCTTAGTTTTAATTGTGAATAGAAGTACGAATCTGCAACTGAACTCACTTTTTGCAGAGTTTCCGAGGCTATGGTATTTGGAGTAGTATGCGCAGACGGATTTTTACTATTTGCTCCAGAGTATGAGAAGGGAAAACTGGCCGGTGCTAGAATTTTTCAGTTACTGGACCGTAAACCGGTCATTGATTCAACTTCAAATGTAGATGCCGTAATTGTAAGTGTTGCGTAATGATTCCTTTACTTTGCGTGATAGTTTGACCAAAAGTTTTCTAATTGTTAAGAATTACTCTTCTTACTTTGTAGAACAATGCAAAGGGAAAAGTATCTCTGAAGGACGTTTCGTACAACTACGCGTCAAGGCCCACCGTGAATGCCTTAAACAAAGTCAACATACGAGTGGAACCTGGACAATCGATTGGTTTGGTAAGCATGTCGATAATAGCAATTTGAAAACGGTTTGGCATTTTGCATTGATTGTTGCATTTGTTGTTTAGGTGGGAGCTACTGGGAGTGGCAAGTCTTCAATGGTGGCATTGTTGCTGCGCTTCTACGATCCACGGAGTGGCAAGATTGTAAGTGGTTCCATCATGATTACGTTTTTGTGGCCACCCCCATTTGTTCACTGATAATTTTATTTTTCTGCAAAAACTCCAATATAAAAGTGCTTGTTTTGCAGGAACTGGATGATGTTGATTTGAAAAACTTAAGCATTCAAAATGTGAGGTACCATCTCGGTTTGGTATCGCAAGAGCCGATCCTCTTTAATTTTACAGTCGCCGAAAATATAGCCTACGGCGACAATACTCGGGAAGTTTGTATGGAAGAAATTATTTCGGCAGCTCGTCAAGCGAACATTCATAACTTTGTCGTGTCACTTCCAGCGGTAAATCACCCACACGCACACCCATCATTGCAAAATGCAAATACAAGTTTTTTCATCGGATCTATTTTTAAAATATTCCTGAAAAATTGCAGGGCTATGACACAAAAGTGGGAGCACTTGGGTCTCAATTATCTGGTGGTCAAAAGCAAAGAATTGCGATTGCTCGTGCCTTGATTCGAAATCCAAAGGTCCTGGTTTTAGACGAAGCAACGAGTGCCTTGGACTCTGAGAGCGAACGAATTGTCCAGAGTGGATTGGAAAATGCTCAGAAAGGACGAACCTCTATCACGATAGCTCATCGGCTAAGTTCAATTAAAAAATCAGACAAAATTATTGTAATGAGTGATGGGGCTGTGATAGAGGATGGGTCACATGAACAATTGCTTCAAAATCAAGATGGCAAATACTTTGCAATGTGGCATGGACAGCGTCATGCGAAGTCTCTGAGGCACAAGCCGAAAACCTAGCGAATGCTGGCCTCGTAGGGAGATCTTCTGTTACACAGAGGATTCCCAGATTTAATTAGTTTTGACACAAAACTGATTAAAGTTATGTTTTTTGGTTTAAATAAATATTTCTTGTTTTTGCAGAATTTTTGGGCTATTATTCCTTGACCTTATTCTAAATTAGCTATATAAATACGACGATTGCATCTGTCGAGTTCTTTTTTGTTAATTTCAGTTTTCCAAATGCATGTGTTTTGTAAGGAAATAGTGTGAAATGTCTACGCAAAACCATGTTGAACAGATTTGAAAAAAATTGAAAATTTTTCACTATTCATGTTTATTGTTTTTAAATTTTCAAGCTAATGGGTTCATCGAATTTTCTGAAAATTAGGAATCGCCTGGAGGTTTTTGTGATCTACGCTGAACTCTCAAATTATTTATATCGTATTCTTAAACCATCAAAGGTAAAGAACGAGCAATTAGCATTATTTGACACAGAAACCAATTAGTTGGCTTTTGGATTTTTATTAATTAAATCTTAATGTTCAAATTGTATTGCAATTTAAATTATTTTTCGGTGCATTCAGTTCATTCTATTCAGTTCATTTGTAATTGTGCAAAAGGCAGACTCCATAATCTGGATTTGACCATTAGGAAGGTATTCACATTTTAGTAGTTGTAATTATCAGGTATTTGTAGGTTGTAATTAATATTAAGGTACGACTCTGCTTACTGGCCGTTATTTTCAGATTTTTTTATTTGACCAAGAAATTGATTTTTAGCGAGTTGCAGGTTTTAAGGAATGAACGAATCTGTAAAGCGCAATTTTCCTTTCGCATTATCACTAAATGCTAATCACATATTTTCTGACTTCAGGAATTTGGCGACTCTCTGATTAACTCCTGAAGAACGACAACGGAGGACTCCAAAGAGAAAGAAAATTAGGAAACCTAAACCAGAAGCTTTTCCAAGACCAAGCGCAAGCGGTTTGATTGCCGAGTTGCTCGATCACCTCAACCCAGAAAGTGAAGCTCAATTTATTGAAAAATTAAAAGAAGAGTTTTCTAAGGCCATGGCCAATTCGACAGGACCAACCCAAGCGGATGATCTGATATCTCGGTTTAATGAAGTTGTGGATGAAGAAAATTCTACTCTCCTTCACATTGTAGCAAGGAAGGCTTTGGAAGATGCAGTTTGGTAAGTACAGCAATTTCGAAACATTTTTTTTGCAAAGACAAGTCATCGAGGTAACCTAATCTAGAGCTAATTTGTACTTCAGGTGTCTCTTGGTGAGCGGCAGAGCGGCTGTGATCCAGCCTTCAAAGACAAACATGGCCGCTACGCCTACGTTGTGCTGTGACCAGTATTAAATGAAAGCAAGCAAAGATTCTACATTCTAGTATTTGTGGTGATCACAACACGCTTTGAATTGCTGCCTTGTCGTGAATTACCAATTCGACAATTGCAAAAAACATTTCCGGTGAAGGGATTGGGTACAAATTCTGTGATTGGTTCGATGGGTTGCCACTCTGAGCACCCAGTAGGTTGTGCCTTGGAGATAATAGCTCTTGGTTGACACGGCGGATTTAGTGATTCTGAGGTTATCCGATGTTATGAGTTCGAAATTAAATGGCAAATCGATGCTGGACATCAGGGTTTCTGTGCGCTGTGCCCTTTGACTTATGAAATATAAACATATTCATGCTACAAAAGGTTCTCTATAGTTTTTGAATCTTGAATCCTCCGACAGCGGTCTTGATGTTAAAAATTGAGTCGATTTGGGACCTGAATTCATATCTAATTCAATCTTTATTATTTGAAAAACTATTTCAGTTAAATGTTTGCATAGCTTACGTACGACAGTACGACAATAGTCGAATTTTTAAACTTAACTACTAATTACTCAACAATAAAATTCTTCCTGTTCAAGTCATCTTCTCACATGGAAGTCAAGTTAACCTTGTCGTGAAATACTTTCGGTTGGTTATCATCTGGTAGAATTCTCTTGCATTTAGCGTAGAATTCTGCTGCTCCTAAGGTTGGGAGTGGCAAGACAAACTCTGAACAACTCTGGCACTTCATCCCGTCGTCAACCCATCGATAAGTCCATTCGCAGTCACAAGGCTTGCAGTAATAAGTGTGCAAATTAAGTACTTTGCTGGGCCTCACGCTTTGTTTGCACTTGTCGCATATCTTTGCCGCATCCCCCGACGCACGACGGGATTCCCAGTAGTAGCCACACCGTCGGCAGGTGAATTGTGCAAATTGATAGC